>JASDQU010240719.1:85514-118465 GCA_032191745.1 Picea mariana
TAATAATGGTTGAAAAGCATGTTTGCAAAGAAGAAAGTGAGAGAGGTTGGTATGGTAGAAAAATTTTGCCAAGAAAAAAGAGAACATGGAACTCATGAGGTATGAACCAACAACTTATGTGTAAATAATACAATGAAATAAATAAAGAGCTTTCACTCACTTTAAAGGTTCCAATTGAAGAATAAATCACTCCATTATGTGTGGATTGGTCTTGGAATATAAAATCAGATTTCTTAGAGAATCATCCAATGAAGTGAAGATAACTACACAATAGAACAATTCCATAAACATCTATAAATAAGGCCAAAGCATGCTGTTGTTCCAGAGTCTGTACTTAAGGCTTAGAAGTACAGTGTCTAGGCATCCGAAAGTGGGTAAAGGGTAGAGAAGAGAGAAACATCAACCTTTGGCAAGGGAAACTAGAGATGATTTCCGTGTTGGCATTGTCTAGCTTCCAACTGTTCCTGGATGTTTATATCCTGTTCAATTTCTGCCCATGAACGTTTGAGTTCAACCCGGGTAGTGGCTGTTTTAAGAATGGTATCGAAAAGGTTTAAGGCAATGTGCATTTGATTTGATAATCCAGGTTCGATATTGGGCTGTGTTGGTACAGGGACAGTCATGGAGGAATAGTAAAATAAGAAAACTTCAGGGGGAATTTAAGTGTTGTCTCAATTTGGTCGTATAAAAGAGAGTTTACGGTTTCAGGAATGAAAAAGGGGTGCAAATCAAAGGCTCTTTCCCGTAACTGGGTTATATTTTAATAAAATGTATGAGGTGGGAGAAAACATTTAGTTGTCTATCTAATAAGGCTCCTATCAAGGGAGAATCTCACGTATAAATAGAAGAAGAAAAATGTGAAGAAAAAACCCGATGAAGCATAAAATATATATAGAATTCTGAAAGTGTTGACTGGTCTTATACTTGCTGATAGCTAGTATAGAGGAAAAATAGTAAACAAAATAGAAAACCAAAATTTATTCACTATAGTAGAGGTTGCACTAAATTATAGCGAAGCATTCATCAGATACGAATATGAAATGAAACGAAATATGAGATACAAGAAAACAAACTCATAACACAGACGTGACGGAATTGAGAATCTTCGGATTTGCTTTATATTAACTCTCAAAATGTAAAACCTCTGTTACAATCGACACAAAAAGGTCCAGCCTTTTTTTCTTTCTTTCTATGATATATTTATATAGTTTTACAATAAGATGGAATCTCAATCATTGCAAAATTTTCAGTTATGATAAGGAAGAGAGCAATCGTTCCATTTCTTTCTCTGTGTCTTTATTTGGTGTCAGAATCTTGTCCTTGCACATGCTCGGTACAAGTGACACACCTTTCCACCAACCGAGATATCAGCCTTGACGGTTTTTCTTGACAATTGGCTTCAAAAGAGTAACAATCTCGGGCTAATTGTGGCAACCTTTCTTCCATCTGTCTGTCTATGATGTCGATAGCGCACAATTGCACACTCGGTTTAATCATACATTTATCTATTTGTACTATGTCTACCATAGTCACTTGTGAGATCTTGACTGAATCTCTTTCCTCTTTTTCATTTAAATCAAGTGAGATTTTTGCCATATTCATTTGAATCAATGCCTTGGCATTACTTTCGCTATCAATGCCTAGCAGATTACCATCTATAGAACTAAAATCCTCTTCTAAGGATTTCGTTACCCTCTTGGCTTGCAGCTTACCTTTCGAGATGCTGTGTTCCCATTCTTTTAATAGAATATTTCCTCTGGTCTGCTCCGAAATGGAAAACCTGGGAGTACTTCCCGATTCCCTGTTGTTTGTAGCTATCACAGCCTCTTGAAAGGCGACTTGTGCTGCTCCAGCTTCTCTTTCTCTGATAGATAAATTTTCCAAAACTTGATTAACCAGCAAGCAGTTGTCTTGAATCACCTCTACCTTGGCGAGTAAATTTCGCTGGGACGCAGAAACTCTGCTCCTGATCTCCATCGCCTGGGATTGGAACATCCCGATATTTATCACTTTACTTTCAACGATTTCCACTCTAGCATGTAGTTGTTTGATCAAATATTTTTGCTGGCCCGCTTGCATCTGACCATTCCGAACCACTAGCTGTGCTTGTTCGAGCTTAGTCTTGAGCAAATCTATCTCACTTTTATCGGCCAACCTTGTTTGCTCTATTCCTACACTCGCCTGGTCTTTGGCAGCCTCCGCTGGTGTGGCTAGTCTGGCTTCTAGGGTTTTGATGAGGTGATTTTTTTGTTTCAGTTGGTTTTTCAAAACCCCGATTGAAAATTGGTTCGCTATGGCCTAATGTCCCAGCTATTTCCGTCGCGAACTGTTCATTCTTCTTGTCCTTCCTATCAGTCAATACTTTGTATTTCTTGGATGTCGATTCCCCTTCCTCATAGAATTCTCTCTTTACCACTGCCTTTCTCTTCTTATCAAAGAAGAACTCATTTGGAGGGAGCTCTTCCACCCTTATAGGCTTCAATTCTTCATTTAAGATCCACCCTGCATCAATATTTCCCTGAGTTGACTACAAGGGGGTAACGAATGAGATAGGATCTCCGATTTGCTTCACTGATTGTCCCGGGGTAGTAACCGGAGTCTACTTCTTTGGCAGGTTGGGAGTCTTTATCTAAGCTTTCGGACTCTTAGTTTTCTCTTCCCTGTCCTGATGTTTTTCTTGACCGGGAGTCACATCCTTGGAGCCTTCGACATCTTTTTGTTTCACCTCCGCTGTACTTGGATTCTCACCCCGTAATACTGCAGGGAGACAACTGCGTCGATGTTCTTGGAATTTCAGAACATCGGCCCTCTCTTCAGGTGCCAAGGTTTGTATCCGAGCTAAAATCTCATCATAAGATCTTGCGCCTCGGAAAATTTCATCCGAGGGTGAATTTTCGTGCTCAAATCTCTTGAGTCCGCAATTGGCCAAATGATTACTCACGACCCTTTTCGGATCGTGCTTCTTGAATTCAATAAGGACCAATTTTAGGTCTTCCAGGGCTGCTGCCTTAGCTTTAGCATGCCCGAAATCTAACAAAGAATATGAATTTAAATGAACAGGAAAAGGTGGTCATACCTTTTTTGAGTATCCCTTAAGCTCCTTGCTTATACCATTGATTATTGTTTGTCTAGCAACCTCACGACAAGCCAGCTTGTCGGGGATGAATAATGACAATGCATGCGGGGGAACAGAAGCCCCCAAAACTCTAAGATATGAGAATTCAACTTCTACATACCAGTCAACTATGCTTCTCAAATTAGTCACTATACTGTCCGAGATCCTGGGTGGCGAGTGGCCGAAAATAGTGACATGCAACGATACCGTCACCCAGTTGAAGATTTCATATACGAAATCTGTCGCTTTGTTTTCCCACAATTTCGAATGATAGATGTGGATGGGCTCGTCCTCTGCTGGAGTCCAACTCCAACTCATTAAGGGAAATGGTGTTAGAAAACACACAACGTCCATAATGTATGCAGACATAAAAAATAAAGAAATTTTCCCGCTCTCTTTCTGCACCCGATACTCTGTAACCCGACTGGTCAAGCTATCAGACAACATTTTCGCCCAGTCAAAGGAACAACCTTTGGCAACTTGATGTATTAGAGGCACCCATTGAAGAAAGAAATGTGAGGTGTCCTCTCTCCCATATAATCTGCATGTCATCATAGCTACATACTTGAACTGTGGTTTCAAGGAAGCTATTGAATATATACCATTACTGTCTGCCCTGAACTTCGCAGGGTGCGAAACCCAATCTCTTATTAAGCTAGACATAGTCTTGTCATACTGCACACATTCCTTCTGTTTGAAATTTTCCAAGAATTCGGCATCATATGTAAGGTCGGACGTTATGGGCAACTTGTACATAGCTTGCAGATGTTCAAGTCTGAAAGTCCCGATGGTGACCTTCTGCTCATTGATGATGGTTCTGGTTGGTATTTCCACATGGTCTAATGCCCATTGGACCATATCATAGTAGGGGAGCAGTAGTGGCCTGGCTGCTAGTTTATGCATTCCCAATTGAATGACGATCTTATATTTAGTGGTTATGTCATCTTTTTCATTGTCGCTGGAATCATCAGAATAATCCACTAATTCGACCTGCAGAACATCAGAAACGAACGACCAGTTCAGAATAGAGTCGACACTTTGAGGTGAAGTATCAACAATGTTGTCTGAACCTTGTCCTGAAACCTCAATGTTGGCTTTAGATGCTTTTCGCGGGGCCATGACGGGAGATCCTGCTTTAGCTATTCTGCGATAAAAATATGTATACATACAGAAGTTAGCTCGCTGAGAAAGTGTTCTCTGTGTAATATAGAAATGAATTTTTTATAACGAATAACAGCTCTATATATTCGAAAACTCAGTACTTTTTAAGAACAGATCGGTCAAATCATGTTTAGAAATAAATTTGGCAATAAAAACCCAATCTTTATTTGTCGATTCGCCTTATTTCTAATTAATGCCATAAATTTTGGCAGTTTGAAATGTTAGTTGGTGTAAGGAAGAATTAAGACTACTTCATAAACTGTGCAAGCATCAAAACATGGAAGATACTGATTTAGGCTAATTAATCCGGTTTTACCAAAGTTAATTAATCTTTCGATACTCATTGTATCGGGAATTTTTGCTTTAACCCTTTGAACCTCTAACACCTGAAATTGCGATGATTGACTTTGGTTAATAAAAACGTAATTGTGATTAGGCACTTAATTAATTACGTAATTATTTATATCGCCATATTGCGACTCAGAGCTTTGAAGGTATAACTTCCGGGAAGTTTGCATGCCGAGTCGCGAAACCGTGAGATCGCGATGATACGTTTTAATTAAAAGGGATGATAAAATCAGATTAAGTGTTTAATTAATTATGTTCATATCTTTATCGCGACTTCATGACTCGGGGCTTAGAAAATGTAGCTTTTTAAAAGAGAACATGCTGAGTGGCGAATTACCGACATAACTTAACCATGGCTTAGTTTTTACCTTTAACCTTGACACGGGTTAATAAAATAAGGACTTCGTGGTTTCAGCTATCGGGGTTACGACAATAAGACTTTTGGATTTAGTGAACTCCGAGGCGCGAAAACCCGATGATGTTAATCATGATTTAGGAAAATTTTACCCGCGTTACTGCCCTGTGTAAAATTTTAAAGCGATTTCATCGTTTCATTGCTCGGGACTTGTGAACTACGTGATCTATAGCATCCAACATGAGAAATCCCGAGGTAGAACAAAGTGGGAAAAAATTTGATGAAAAGTAGATTGCCTCGAGAGTACAATAATTATCGTTGCTTGCATGATAAGACTTCAAAGATTTTGAAACCAGAGATGGAAAATACGAAAACCATCTTTCGATTTCGAGCATTAAGACATGAAATTCGAGATGGGCTAGAAAAACAAAGGCGGCTCCAACATAGGCTCCAACTAGGGATCCCGTTTTCTTGTAAGATGGGAAGAATAGTAGACCACGTGCTGATATTGGGTAAATGGAGTCAATAGCTTCAATCTGGCGAAAAGGTTCCTGAGAACAGGGTATCGAAGGGGAAAGAGACTTTGTTTTTTACCTTGAAAAGATTTTCAAACTCAGATACTCTTTTTAAACTCATCTGTAGTCCCTTTCACGACTTTCCCTTTCCCGTTACTAAATGCAGGTCTTCCTTAAGACAATCAAAACAGTTCTAGGAGACCCAACAGATCTTGTGGCTATCAGCTTGCATCAAAAGAAGAAGATTATATGTTTTTAATCAGGAAGCCCTGTCGGAACTTGGGATGTAGATCATGTTTTTTAAAAAGAATTGGTTACCAGAGTAGAGTGATATTCATGTATAACAGCCTTACATATATCTCAGATATTGCTTCACTGCCAGCGAGCCTGTTCAATATCCCGGTGAAGTTATCTGGCCCCTTTTACTGAATTTAATTTCACCACTTCAGAATATATTTGTGCATTTAAATGCTGAGACGAGGGCAATCATTTCTGAATTTCCTTTCATAGTCTCTTGGACTAGATGGGGGCAATCATTTGTAAATTTTCTTTCACCACCTGTCTTATAATTTGCTTTTTAGAGCACGAAGATGGGGGAAATCAGTTTGTATCAAGGCTGATATCTATGTAATATTTTGCATTATAGGTCTGTCAACTTACTTTGATTACTCAGTACCAACCTTCACTTAACCTTCACAACACCTTCGTTCTCAGGGAAAATAGGGAAAAAAACTTTCTTAGGGAATTCTATTTGAGCAAGCCTCAATCCTCCGATATTGTTGAAAAACCTAGGAAAGTTAGGATCACTTTAAGCGTCCCTTTGTTTAACAGGGGATCGAGGAGTTGTGAAGACCCGCTTTCTTTCCACAATCTGCTTTGAAGCTCATGAGGTTTGAAATGAAAACTCTTATCCCTTCTTATGCGAAACGAAAAGATGCTGAATTTATAAAAGGTAAACCCAAAGATAAAAAAGGGTGACAGGTAGTGAATTACGGAATGAAAATACAGAGGTCAAAAATTCAAAATTGACTCTTGTAGATCTTTTTGGGGGTACTTTACTTTGACTGATTGCTTTTAATTTGAGTGAATCGTTTAATTTGTCAGTTATTTATCAGTTTAAGAAACAACTCTGTTATTTATCAGTTCAGACAATGTTGTTGTTTGAATGAGGTTACCTCGGTTTTCTTTAATAGTCCTTTAGAACATGTCTTTTAGGAAATCTCATCTTTACCTTTTCGTTTCAATTTCTTTGCACAATATCAAAAATCTTGGGTATCACCTGTTTAAGCCGATTTATTTCTGACACCAACTTTCGGTTTACTTCTCTTGCTTGTTTTGTGTGCAGCTAGAATCCTGTAAGAGGCAAATACAAAGGTTATCGGGGCTATCCGAAAGGTGTCGAAAGTTCATGAAAGAAAAAAGAAAATCAAAAGCAATGCGTAAATGAAAAATATATATATGTATACAAAATATATATATAAATATACAAAATTTATTTTCCTTTTTTTTTGTTTGGCAGCTGTTATGTCATATAATGCTTTAGATAACGCTCGTTGATAGGGGCGTTGAGGATTTCATCGTCTATGTTTTCCAGTAGGAAAGAATTTTTTCCTTCCAGAGCCAAGACTTTGAATGGCCCATACCAGAGGTGATCAAATTTACCATGTTTTTCTGCTTCTTCCCTTCTTGCATCCCACCTTAATACTAAATCACCTGGGAGGAAATCTTTGTCCTTTGCTGTGCGGTTGAATAATGCCTTCATGTCATCTTGGTACTTCTACAGCTTTTCATCTACTTCGACCTATGGTGTTGAACCTCAATCAGTTGATTTATCCTCCTGGTGACATGATTGGGTTCTTCATTTTGATCTTGCCATAACTTCATCACTGGAAGCACTAGGTTTATAGGCAACACAACATCTGTCCCATATACCATCTGAAAAGGTGAAATGCCGATATACCTTTTTGTGCTTATGCGATTCACCCACAATGCATATTTTAAGTGCACATGCCAAGACCTTTTGTTTTCATCCAATACTTTCTTGATTATATTTATCAGGCTCTTGTTAGATGACTCGGCCAATCCATTTCCTTGGGGGTAATACACTGTGGAATGGCCAAGAACGATGTTATACTTTTGACAGAAACTGATCATAGCCATAGATTTAAAGGCATGGGCATTGTCTGTAACTATCTTTCGGGGGCAACCAAATCTAGACAAAATGTTGTCTTCTAAAAAACCGATTACCACTGAGTTTGTTGCCTTTTTGGTTGGAATGGCTTCCACCCATTTAGTAAAGTAATCTGTTGCGGTTAAGATCCAATTTTGTTGAGCACTGGAATGGGGATTAATCTCACCTATGAAGTCTAGACCCCATTTCTGAAATGGGGCTTCAGCTTTGAATGGAACTAAAGGCAGTGCCCAGAGCTTCTGTTTACCTGCAAATAGTTGACAAGGGTTGCAGGCTCGGACTTTGGCATTAACGTCCGAGAAATTTTTTGGCCATTAGTACCCAACCCTCAGAATTTTGTAAGCTGTAGCTCTCCAAGCGTGATGCCCCCCATAGACTCCCTCACGAAATTCGTTTATAACCTGCTGCATTTCCGATTCGACTAAACAGACTAACAAGAAACCGAGTGGATCTTTCCAATATAGCTGACTTTCGGCGATACAATATTTAACCGCATGAAGTTTTAAAGTCCTGGATTTTGATGGTGATATCTCATTTGGGCATTTTAGAGTTAGCATGTATGATACTATGTCTCTGTACCAGCCTGATGATATGAACTTCTCTTCAATCTTGTTCGAGCCTGTTTGCTCATTCAGCTTGTTTAGGTTCAGATCTTCATCGCCTTCCTGCAGGAAATTGATACCTAGGGATTTGAAATTCGACTCAGCTAAGAGTTTGGCCAGGCCTTGTCCTTTTATCAATTTGGTCGGTTTGACTTCCAGATCAAATTCTTGGATTTTGGCAAGCCATCGCCCTCTTTTTCCATCGTTGTCTGGTTGTACCAAAATATCTTTCACAGAACTGGTAGGTATGTACGCAATTATCTTGGAGTGTAGTACATATGTTCTGAATGCCTTTAATGATTTTACCATGACGTACACTTGTTTTTCTATTATATCATACTTCAGTTCTGCGTCTCTAAGGCTCTTGCTAAAAAAAGTGATCGGTTGTTCGAAACCTTCTTCGTTCTTTTGTAGGAGCACCGCGACAATCGTGTGTTCGGAGGAAAATGAGAAAATAAGAAAATCCTTTAGATAGTCGGGGCTCGCTAACACAGGTGCCTCGCTTATGACTTTCTTAATGTGTGCGAACGATGCTTTGGCCTCGGTTGTCCATTTTACTTCGCTGTCCTCTTTCAACATACATGTGATCAGTTTTACAATCTCAGCGAAATTCGGGATAAATCTTCGTAAAAAATTTATTCTTCCTAAGAAAGATTGAATTTCTTTTACATTTTTGGGAATATTTATAGTATATATCACTTCAATCCTCTTAGGATCAATCCTGATTCCATCCCTAGATATGATATGACCCAAAAGCTTACCTTCCCGCATGGAAAAATGTGATTTCTTTGGATTTAAAGATAGAACAAACCTGCAGCATTTTTCGAATGTCTGTTTAAGATGTATCAAGTGTTCTTCGTCGGTTTTAGAGAAAACTGTCAAATCGTCAAGATAAATAACTACGAACTTATCCATTTCACCAATGAAAGCGATGTCCATAGTGCACTGGAACATGGCCCCTGCATTCATCAAACCAAAAGGCATTTTATCATACATGAACGTACCCCATGGTGTAGTGAAAGCGGTTTTTTCTCTATCTTGTTCATTCATGGCGATTTGATTATAACCAGAGAACCCATCAATCATAGACATTCAGTTGGCTCCAACTACCTTTTCTAGCACATGATCCATTTTGGGCAGCGGATAGTTGTCCTTAAGAGATGACTTATTTAGATTTCTGAAATCCACACACAGTCTGATTTCCCCATTCTTTTTCGTGACCGGGACGAGGTTTGCTACCCAGTCTGAATATCTCAGAGGTACTATTATTTTCACGTATAAAAGTTTCTTAACTTCTTTTTCGATCATAGGTAACAAAATGGGGTTGATCTGTCTAAGATTTTGCCTAAATGGTTTGACCCCAAGCTTTAGAGCTATCTTGTGATCAATTACGGAAGTGTCGTATGTCCTTAACTCATCATAAGACCAAGCAAAAACATCCTTATACTACCTGAGTAGGTCTTTATACTTACTTTTTATTTCGGGAGAGAGGAATTTGGATATTTTTTCCATCCTAGATTCTTCTTTGGTTCCTATATCATAGTCCTCCACTTCTTCTGGTTGGGGTTGTAAGGCAGATTTCATAGGTATGTCGTTTTGGTCAAAAAGTCTTTCCAGAGGGATCAATCCCTTCGAAATATGGTTGTTTTTAAGGACCAACATGCGATGATTTGCGATTTTGTCTTGAAAGATTTGAGGGTCTTCCCCTTCTTGCATGATCCATATATTGTCATTATGGTTTTCTTGATCTACGTGGGTTTCGGAAAAATCACCTATTGCTTCAAGAAACTTCTTAATTTGCTCATCATCCTCAAAAACCTACCAGTGCTGGATGTTGTCCGGTACAAATGGTTTGTGTCTGATCTCTATGTGATACTTCAATTTGAAAGTCATGGGAGGAGTGAAGGTTGAAGCTGCTTTAGCTAATGCATCAACATGCAAGTTCTTTGCACGTGGGATGAAGTGGACATTTACGGATGAGAAATTTTTTTCCATCAGATCCCAGGCACAATTCCTGTATGATCTTAATCTGGGATGCTTGGCTTGGTACTGTCGATTTATTTGTTTGACTATTAACTCTGCATCTCTGTATACCTCTAAGTTATTTATTTTTAGCTTCTTGGGAGCCTCTAATCCTAAGACCAACACTTTGTATTCACATACATTGTTAGTATAATCTATGTCCCATTGCAGTCTGTAAGAAAAAGGAACAACGAACTTTCCTTCGGGAGCCACTAAAAGCACTCCTGCACCAGCCCCTTCACAAGTTAAGGCACCGTCAAAAAATTTTTTCCAGACACCGTTGCTACACAGATCCTCTGTCATGTAACCTAACTCTTCCTGCTCTATATCATTTTCCTCTAGACAACCATCTAAACCGTCATCAAAAGATAAGATACAATTTCCTAAATCTTGATCCGCGATGTAAATAGGGAAATTGTTTGGGTTTTGAGGGTCGCTTACTATATATGCTAACCTCGTTTCTCTGTACAACCGAGTAAATTACCCACCAAACACATGAATTGTGGTGAACGTCATATCCAGTTGAAGAGAACCCCCCAGCTTGGCTCTCCATGACCTAGACAACAGTAAGCCATACTTAGGGGGAATATCAACAATAACCACATCCATCAAGATACTCTTAATTGGGACCTATGCCGGGGTAACTACTAAATCCCTTATCATTCCCATACACATAACCCTTTTCGAGTCAAAAGATTAAAGATCTCCATAAGGTCTGGTGATCTGGAGACCCAATTTGTCCATAATAATTTTAGGCATGACGTTATGGGAGGCTCCGGAGTCTAACATGCAATTATGTAGCAATTAATCGTATATATTTAAAGTGATATAAAAGGGAGAAATAGTGTCTTTGGCCCCTTCAAAATGTGGACCAAAAGTGATGTTAGGTTTGTCATCTTCCAGGTTTAAAACGTCAGACTGGCTTTCTAGCTTTGAGACACCCATCACTTTGGTAATCTGCTTCCGATAAACGGGGTTTTTTGCTAGTTCTACCAGAGGGATTGGTATCTTAATTTTATTTATCTCGTTTTCAAAACTGAAAATTCCGCTAACCTTGTCTGTTTCTTTAGTTGGGACTTTTGAATCCTTCCTTTCTGACTTATTCGTCTGGACCACTTTATTACTCATGGTCTTGGTTGAAGGCATACTTTTATTAGCTGTTTCTATTCCTTGTGCTTGGGTCTCAACTTTTCCCACTTCGGACTCTTGTGTGCTTACTACTTTCACTTTGCTGTTAGGTAATAGGGTCTCTTCCGAAGTAGGCTCATAAGTTTGACCTCTTGGGAGGATGGGCTTACTCTTAGATCTCAAGTTGTACTTAGGTTGGATCTTGGCCATTATCATTTCAGTTTCTTGTTGAGAGCCACAAAGGTCAGTATGATCACTTTCTTCACCCTTAACCGACAATTGTTGAGTGTTTAGAGATTTTTCATAATCTTCTCTAGTCAGATACGGTTGTGTGCAGTCATCACTGAAGTTCGTGACATCATTATCTGAATCTCCGAAATCTTGGAGATCGTTCGCTCCTATAAAATTTTTGCTCTTTAGGGGAGCTTGTATTTTTTGATCTTTGGTTTTTATCTGTCTTTGCTAGTTTGGGGGGTTGGGGTTCCTCTTGAAATCCTTTTTGGTGAAAGAATCATCTTTGGACTGTTCTAGCTCCATTTTGGATATTTTATTATACATTTCTTTAATCACCTTGGCCATATCATCTACTTTGTCATCTGTGGATCTATTAGACCCTGACAGACCTTCTTTTTCTCTAAAGAGTTTAGTTTCTCGGTTTCCCGTTTCTACTTTAGCTTTAAGCTTACCAGAAGCCATCATATTCGACTCAATTTCTACAGCATCATCCTGCATTCGGTTTAGAGTGGCTCCCTATCTTTCTCGCAAAAGGAGTGCAAAATCTTATTCGAAGGCCCCTACGAAAGTTACTTTGGCCGTGGGTTGGGACGGTTTAACCTCGACTGGGATTTTGTTATACGGCTTGTTGAATCTTTGAATAAACTCCATAACTATTTCTGAATTCTTTTTTCTTAAAGACCCAAATTCGGTTAAATAATATAGGTGGTCCTTTCTTTCACCCCATTGTCTAAGGAAAGCATCTTCCAAGGCGTCATAAGACAAGATAGATGCTGCAGGTAGACCCCGAAACCAAGTTTGGACCTGGCCTTCGAAGGTTTGGACAAAAAGCCTCGAATACATGTCCTCGTGTTCGATACCTAGGATGTCTGCGAATTGATCAAAGAAATTAATGTGTTCGGCTGCGGTCAGATCTCCTTCCCCAGTGAATTTTGGCAATTTTTTTATATAATTTTTGGGAAGGTCGTGCAGAGGAACGGGCAATACCAAGGGAGCGTATCTTGCTGCAACTTTCGCAAACACTCTGGGAGGGGGGCAGGCCCTTGGCCTCCATCTCCTCCTACAAGAGCTCCTCCCCCTCCTCCTCTGATAAGCCCTCCACCTCCTCCTCCGGCGGCTGCCATCGTTATTAGTGGAAATTCATAAAGGGGGTTTCAGAAAGTTAAAAGTGAATCTTTATTTTCTTCGTGAAGAGGAAAATCTGACGATGAATGATAAGGAACGTGAGGACTTGGTTCCTCAAATTTGCAAGAGATGAAATCAGGAGAACTGACGGGTGTGGAAACCGAATGTGTAACACACTCTTCAGAATTAGGTGAGGTTGGGAAATTTAACTGAAGGAAAGATGGTATGTCAACTGCAGACAAACTTTCAAAAGGGCCCTTTCCTTTGTGTACTAAGGGGATTGTCGGATGAATCTCACTCCTAACTTTGGAGCAGTTTGACGTTAGATCTTTAGTATCAAAGAGAGGACTGTGTGAAGTTGAAGGTTCAGAAGAACTCTTAGTCTTCAGTTGTGGGTGTTTAAGCTTATAGACTGCAGCGGTTGGCTTAAGAGAGCCTCTCACCTTTAGAATCTTCTCGGGATCGGTAACGGGTGTAATCTGCTTACCATCCAGGTTTTTTCTGGTATTCCTTCGACTGGATGCTAGTTTATTATTTGTGGAGTCGCCAAGTGAAAGATTGGAAAGCCTTAAAAAGGTGTGTACTCTTTGTTCACTATCAAAGGGTAACACTTTCACTGAAAAAAAAATGTCGTTTTCCCAAGGAAAATTTTTTGTAACATCGGTCCTCGACAACGGCGCCAAAAAGAGGTTGTTCCAAAGTCTGTACTTAAGTCTTAGAAGTATAGTGTCTAGGCATCTGAAAGTGGTTAAAGGGTAGAGAAGAGAGAAACATCAACCTTTGGCAAGGGAAACTAGGGATGATTTTTGTGTTGGCATTGTCTAGCTTCCAACTATTCCTGGATGTTTATATCCTGTTCAATCGCTACCCATGAACGTTCGAGTTCAACCCGGGTAGTGGCTGTTTTAAGAATGGTATCGAAAAGGTTTAAGGCAATGTGCATTTGATTTGATAATCTGGGTTCGATATTGGGCTGTGTTGGTACAGGGACAGTCATGGAGGATCAGTAAAATAAGAAAACTTCAGGGGGAATTTAAGTGCTGTCTCAATTCAGTCGTATAAAAGAGAGTTTATGGTTTCAGGAATGAAAAAGGGGTGCAAATCAAAGGCTCTTTCCCATAACTAGGTTATATTTTAATAAAATGTATGAGGTGGGAGAAAACATTTAGCTGTCTATCTAGTAAGGCTCCTATCAAGGGAGAATCTCACGTATAAACAGAAGAAGAAAAATGTGAAGAAAAAACCCAATGAAGCATAAAATATATACAGAATTCTGAAAGTGTTGACTGGTCTTATACCTGTTGATAGCTGGTACAGAGGAAAAACAGTAACCAATATAGAAAACCAAAATTTATTCACTATAGTAGAGGTTGCACTAAATTATAGCGAAGCATTCATCAGATACGAATATGAAAAGAAACGAAATATGAGATACAAGAAAACAAACTCATAACACAGTTGTGACGGAATTGAGAATCTTCGGATTTGCTTTATATTAACTCTCAAAATGTAAAACCTCTGTTACAATCGACACAAAAAGGTCCAGCCTTTTTTTCTTTCTTTCTATGGTATATTTATACAGTTTTACAATAACATGGAATCTCAATCCTTGCAAAATTTTCAGTTATGATAAGGAGGACAGCAATCTTTCCATTTCTTTCTCTGTGTCTTTATTTGGTGCCAGAAGCTTGTCCTCATGCATGCTCGGTACAAGTGACACACCTTTCCACCAACAAAGATATCAACCTTGACGGTTCTTCTTGACAATTGGCTTCAAAAGAGTAACAATCTCGGGCTAATTGTGGCAACCTATCTTCCATCTGTCTGTCTATGATGTCGATAGCACACAATTGCACACTCGGTTTAATCATACATTTATCTATTTGGACTATGTCTGCCATAGTCACTTGTGAGATCTCGACTAAATCTCTTTCCTCTTTTTCATTTAAATCAAGTGAGATTTTTGCCATATTCATTTGAATCAATGCCTCGGCATTACCTCCGCTATCAATGCCTAGCAGATTACCATCTATAGAACTAAAAGCCTCTTCTAAGGATTTCGTTACCCTCTTGGCTTGCAACTTACCTTTCGAGATGTTGTGTTCCCATTATTTTAATAGAATATTTCCTCTGGTCTGCTCCGAAATGGTAAACCTGGGAGTACTTACCGATTCCCTGTTGTTTGTAGCTATCACAGCCTCTTGAAAGGCGACCCGTGCTGCTCCAGCTTCTCTTTCTCTGACAAATAAATTTTCCAAAACTTGATTAACCAACAAGCAGTTGTCCCGAATCACCTCTACCTTGGCGAGTAAATTTCCCTGGGCCGCAGAAACTCTACTCCGAGTTTCCATCGCCTGGGACTAGAACATTCCGATATTTATCACTTTACTTTCGGCGATTTCCACTTTAGCCTGTAGCTATTCGATCAAATCTTTTTGCTGGTCCTCTTGCATCTGACCATTCTGAACCACTAACTGTTCTTGTTCGAGCTTAGTCTTGAGCAGCTCTATCTCACTTTTATCGGCTAACCTTGCTTGCTCTATTCCTACACTCGCCTGGTCTTTGGCAGCCTCCACTGTTGTGGCTAGTCTAGCTTCTAGGGTTTTGATGAGGCGATTTTTTCATTTCAGCTGGTTTTTCCAAACACCGACTGAAAATTGGTTCACTGTGGAATATGCCCCTAATGTCCCAGCTATTTCCATCGTGAACTGTTCATTCTTCTTGTCCTTCCCATCAGTCAATACTTTGTATTTCTTGGCTGTCGATTCCCCTTCCTGATAGAATTCTCTCTTTACCACTGCCTTTCTCTTCTTATCAAAGAAGAACTCATTTGGAGGGATCTCTTCCACCCTTATAGGCCTCAATTCTTCATTTAAGATCCACCCTGCGTCAATATTTCCCTAAGTTGACTGCAAGGGGGTAACGGATGCAATAGGATCTCCGATTTGCTTCGCTGATTGTCCCGAGGTAGTAACTAGAGTCTGCTTCTTTGACGGGTCGGGAGTCTTTATCTCTACTTTCGGACTCTTAGTTTGCTCTTCCCCATCCCGGTGTTTTTCTTGACCGGGATTCGCATCCTTGGAGCCTTCGACATCTTTTTGTTTCACCTTCGTTGTAGTCGGATTCTCACCCCGTAATACTGCGGGAAGACAACTACGTCGATGTTCTTGGATATTTAGAACATTGGCCCTCTCTTCAGGTGCCAAGGTTTGTATCCAAGATAAAATCTCGTCATAAGATCTTGCGCCTCGGAAAATGTCATCCGAGGGTGAATTTTTGTGCTCAAATCTCTTGAGTCCGCAACTGGTCAAATGATTACTCACGACCCTTTGAGGATCGTGCTTCTTCAATTCAATAAGGACCAATTTTAGGTCTTCCAGGGCTGCTGCCTCAGCTTTAGCATGCCTGAAATCTAACAAAGAATATGAATTTAAATGAACAGGAAAAGGTGGCCATACCTTTTTTTAGTATCCCTTAAGATCCTTGCTTATACCACCGATTACTGTTTGTCTAGCAACCTCACGACAAGCCAGCTTGTCGGGGATGAATAATGGAAATGCTGCGGGGGAACATAAGCCCTGAAAACTCTGAGATATGAGAATTTGGATTCTACATACCAGTCATCTATGCTGCTCAAATTCGTCACTATACTATCCGAGATCCTGGCTGGCGGGTGGCCGAAAATAGTGACATGCAGCGGTACCATCACCCAGTTGAAGATTTCATATATGAAATCTACCACTTTGTTTTCCCACAATTTCGAATGATAGATGTGTATGGGGTCGTCCTCTGCTGGAGTCCAACTCCAGCTCATTAAGGGAAATGGTGTTAGAAAACACACGGCATCCATAATGTATGCGGACATAAAAAATGAAGAAATTTTCCCGCTCTCTTTCTGCACCCGATACTCTGTAACCCGATTGGTCAAGCTATCAGACAACATTTTCCCCCAGTCGAAGGAACAGACTTCAGAGACTTGATGTATTAGAGGCACTCATTGAAGAAATAAATGTGAGGTGTCCTCTCTCCCGTATAATCTGCTTGTCATAATAGCTACATACTTGAACTGTGGTTCCAAGGAAGCTATTGAATATATACCATTACTGTCTGCCCTGAACTTCGCAGGGTGTGAAACCCAATCTGTTATTAAGCTAGACATAGTCTTGTCATACTGCACACATTCCTTATGTTTGAACTTTTCCAAGAATTCGGCAACATATGTAAGGTCGAAAGCTGTGGGCAACTTGTACATAGCTTGTAGATGTTCAGGTCTGAAAGTCCCGATGGTGATCTTCTGCTCATTGATGATGGTTCTGGTTGGTATGTCCACATGGTCTAATGCCCATCAGACCATATCATAGTAGGGGAGCAGTCGTGGCCTGGTCGCTACTTTATGCATTCCCGATTGAATGACGATCTTATATTTAGTGGTTATGTCGTCTTTTTCATTGTCGCTGGAATCATCAGAATAATCCACTAATTCAACCTGTAGAACATCAGAAACGAACGACCATTTCAGGACAGAGTCGACATTTCGATGTGAAATATCAGCGACGTTGTCTGAACCTTGTCCTGAAACCTCAACACTGGCTTTAGATGCTTTTCATGGGGCCATGACGGGAGATCCTACTTTAGCTCTTCTGCGATAAAAATATGTATACATACATAAGTTAGCTCTCTGAGAAAGTGTGCTTTGCGTAATATAGAAATGAATTTGTTATAACGAATAACATCTCTATATATTCGAAAACTCGGTACTTTTTAAGAACAGATCGGTCAAATCATGTTTAGAAATAAATTTAGCAATAAAAACCCAATCTTTATTTGTTGATTCGCCTTATTTCTAATTAATGCCATAAATTTTGGCTGTTCGAAATGTCAGTTAGTGTAAGGAAGAATTAATACTGCTTCGTAAACTATGCAAGCATCAAAACATGAAAGATACTGATTTAGGCTAATTAATCTAGTTTTACCAAAGTTAATTAATCTTTCGGTACTCATTGTATCGGGAATTTTTGCTTTAACCCTTTGAACCTCTAACACCCGAAATTGCGATGATTGACTTTGGTTAATAAAAACGTAATTGTGATTAGGCACTTAATTAATTACGTAATTATTTATATCGCCATATCGCAACTTGAAGCTTCAAAGGTATAACTTCCGGGAAGTTTGCATGCCGAGTCGCGAGATCGCGATGATACGTTTTAATTAAAAGGGAGGATAAAATCAGATTGAGTGTTTAATTAATTATGTTCATATCTTTATCGTGACTTCGTGACTCAGGGCTTAGACAGTGTAGCTTTTTAAAAGAGAACACACCGAGTAGCGAATTGCCGACAGAACTTAACCATGGCTTAGTTTTTACCTTTAACCTTGACACGGGTTGATAAAATAAGGACTTCGTGGTTTCAGCTATCGGGGACGACAATAAGAATTTTGTATTTAGTGAACTTTGAGGCGCGAAAAATCGATGATGTTAATCGTGATTTAGGAAAATTTTACTCACGTTACTGCCCTGGGTAAAATTTTAAAGCGATTTCACCGTTTTGTTGCTCGGGACTTGTGAACTACGTGATCTATAGCATCCAACATGCGAAATCCTGAGGTAGAACAAAGGGGGGAAAAATTGACGAAAAGTAGAAATCGCCTCGAGAGTACAATAATTATCACTGCTTGCATGATAAGACTTCAGAGATTTTGAAACTAGAGATGGAAAATACGAAAACCATCTTTCGATTTCGAGCATTAAGACATGAAATTCAAGACGGGCTAGAAAAACAAAGGCGGCTCCAACACATGCCATAATGTGGATGCTTAAGCTTGTTGGGAGATATTGCAACATAATAAAATGATTCCAATACTAAATGAGTACTAAATGAGCATGCTCGATGAGAAATGAAGGTAGGGAATGCTAAGTGCACTCCAAGTGTGAAAATGGATAATAAACCAAAGATGAAGATAAAATGTGTATTTCTTTTAAGAATGGAAATATTAAGTAGGCATATGAGAAGGAATGCATATCTATGTTTGACACTATTTACAAAAGAGAATTGAATTTGAAAGGAGACCATATGAATATAGAAGGGCATTAATTGCAAAGGTATGAAATGTTGGAAGATTTGGTTCAAGTTATAGTTGGGTGTAAAATAGAGTAGACCCAAGAGGACTCTATATGAAGTTGAAAAAATACATAAATGCAACATTATCGTGTACTAGAATTTTGATTAATGAAGTCAATGTTGAGGCCAAACTGGACAAAGAAGAAGAGAGCATTTAATAAGACTACACTATCAATTTTAATATGGAGTAAATATAAGTTACAACACCATAAGTGCTAGAAAGTTTAGGTAAGGTAAAATTGGGCAAGATTGACCTAGAAAATGAAGTAGACATTAAAGATGAAATAAAAATATCATATATGGGTTGGAAATGTAGAGTGGCCAAGTTGGATTTGTTGGGTATGTGTTATATTCTTTGCACGACCAAACCTAGTTTTTGTGTTGCACCAGGCACACATGGGGTTGTTGTAGGGGGGTGGAGCCCCTAAAAAAAAAATTGGCGGTTTTTCGCGTCTGCTTTTAGTGGTTTTTAGCACATGGTTTTTGCTTATGGTTTTCTAATTCTAGTTAAGGAATTAGGGTTGTATACTAATTCGAGCCAATGGGTTAGGGGTTTTTGATTCCATGGGATCATATATATATATATATATATATATATATATATATATATATATTGTATTGTAAACAATGAAGGATGATAATATAATAATTAGAGGTGCAAATCTAAACATGTTTTTGGTTTTCCCAGTTTGGGTTTCTAGGGTAAAATCTTTGTGTAATGTGTGTGTGTGTGTGTCATTTGTATCTTTTTGTTTTTTTACTAAGAATCCATTTGCAATAATTAATTATATAAGGTTAAAATCTAAATTTGGCATCTTAGAGAAGTTATTGACTTAAGGGGCATTCCTTTGTGGTTAGGGGTTTGGCTCAGGTCTATGCTAAACCTTGTTATAATGGGAGCTCTGCAGTATCGATTCTTATGGTGAAACAAAATGGCGAGCAATTCAAAATTTAATGGGAAATTTTTTGAGCTACGAAAGCTCTATATGGAAGATTTGTTGGTGGAAAAAGATCAATGTATCACTGTGGATATAGGCACTGCACCTACAAGAATGTCAACAAAAGACTAGGAAAAGTTGGATAGGAAGGAAAAGAGCAAAATCTGATTGTGTCTCTTAGAATCCATATTATTGAATGTGTCAGGGGAAGCTACAACCAAGGAATTATGGATTAAGTTAGGGTATTTGTATCAGTCTAAGTCCTTGGTAAACAAATTGTTCCCAAGGAAGAAGTTGTATAAGCCGAGGATGAAAGATAGAGACTCAGTGATAGAGCATCTAAATTCCTTCAATACTATGGTAAGTTAGTTATTATCTATTGATATTAAGATATCTGATGAAAATAAATGTATAAACTTATTGTTCTCTTTAATAGACTCATGGGATAGTCTAGTTGTGGCCATAGGTAGTAATGAAACTAATTTAAGTTTTGATGATGTGGTCTCATCCTTGTTATCTAAGGAGATGAGGTAGAAAAACATGGAAATCCAAAGAACATATGCCTTATTTGCAAGAGGATTCTCCCATGAAAGAAATAGATATAAGTCCTCAAGTGGGAGATCTAAATCGAGGGGAAGATCTAAGTTTACTCCATACACACTTCAACAGAATGGGGTTGCAGAAAGGATGAACATGACATTGATGGAAAAAGCAAGGAGCATGCTTAGTGGTACTAGGTTAGGACAAGAATTTTAGGTAGAGGTAGTGGGTACTGCATGTTACTTGGTCAATTGATCACCCTCATCACTGCTGGATGACAAGACTCCTCACGAGGTATGGACTAGTAAGAAATGTTCTCTTACACATATCAGGGTGTTTGGTTGTGATTCCTATGCTCATGTTCCAAATGAAAACATGAGTAAGATGGATAAAAGTTTGAAAAGTGTATCTTTATTGGTTGTAAAATTGGTCTGAAAGGTTATAAACTTTGGAACCCATAAACTAAAAAGGTAGTGTATAGTTGAGATGTGGTATTTAGAGAAATAAAAGATGTTGTTAAATAAGAATTCCTAACAAGGGAAGAAGAACCAGAGAAAATAGAGTTTGAATTGAAGGATAATGAATCAAACTCTATAGAAGAACATGAATCAGAAGAAGAAGATCCTCATACTCCGGTATTGAAGAGATCAACTCAAGAAATAAGGAAATAGAAAAGGTATACTCCACCTGATTTCCATTCAAATTTTTCTTTGTTTATTATTGATGATGATCTTAGAATTGTTAGGGAGGTAGTGGATTTAGAGGATGGATAACTCTGGAAAAAGGCCATGGTGGAAGAAATGGCAGTGTTGGACAAGAATGAGACTTCAGATCTATTGGAGTTTCCAAATGGAAGAAATCCCATTGGTAGAAAATGGGTGTTTAAGAAGAAGTTGAATGAAAAAGTCAAAGTGGAGAAATACAAAGCTCGATTAGTAGCAAAAATGGTATTCCCAAGTAGAGGGAATTGACTTTGGTGATTTTTTTTCTCCTATTGCCAAGTTAACTTCTATTAGATTTATTTTAACTATCACCGCTACTTTGGATTTTGAAGTAGAATAAATAGATGTGAAGACAACATTCCTACATGGGGATCTAGAATAATAAATCTACATGAAGCATCCATAGGGTTTTGCAATGAAGGGAAAGAAAGAGTTGGTGTGTAGTTTACTCCTTCGACTAGTTATTCTTTTAGTCATTATGGAGAGTCTGTTGATGCCTACTATGTCATAGGATCATGCCAATGTTCATATTTTAGTCCATGCTGCCTAAGTCACTTTATTGTATCATGCTTTTGTAAGGTACCAGACGTAATGTAATATGTAAAAACATAAATATTCAACAAATACCAATGGAACAGTAAAATATTGAGAATAGAAATACCAACAATAATACCTTACCTCTTCGAGGAGGAAACCTCCAGTAAAACTGATCTCTATTACAACATATCTCAAGACAAAGCTTTCTCATGCATCCTACTCTTATTTATACTAATTCTATATTCTAAAGAACATCCTAGAGGACGATATTTGTAGAAGCAAAAGCTTCTATTAGGTCTTCTTACATTGACTTGTTCACATTTATTAAATAGGCCTTATTAACTAATGTCATCCATTATTACATGGAAAATATATTATTCTATCTACGTGATGGGTTAGGGAGGTGTTGACGGGCGAAATTGACCGCTCGTCAATAGGAGGAGTGAATCCGGTCTAGGGTTGTCTAATTAACCCAAGCCGTTTGGATTAATTCACTACGACGGGTTTAGCGGCTCAGTTGGTCGATCTAAGTCCTAAAGAAAGAGAAAAATATAACTAAAGAAAATACAATAACTTAATAAATAACACTCACTACAAAATATATATACATCTAATATATATCTACAATTTAAACAATTAATATTTATGAAATAATTCTACTTATCGTATGCACAATATATACAAATAATTCTATTTCTAATATATATATATATATATATATATATATATAATATGTACAAACTAAGAATTTTAATCTAAATCCATGAAAATCGAATGTAAATTGATTTTTTAAACAACAGTAAAACTATTTTTTGATTTGTTTTCTTATAATGCTTATATAAAAGAAATTGAATATCAAGCTATCTAATTAAACAAAAGAAATAACAGATGATGAAAAGTGTTTTAACTATGAGGAACTTATGTATTTATTATGCTAATGAAATCAAATAACAAGCTAACATGTTGTCACATCCAATATGTGTTCGATGTGTAACATCCAAATCACCTTATCTGACAAGGTAAACCTGCGACAGATGCTGAAATTGCTGCTAATAAATGTGAAGCAGCAATGATGAAGTTTAAATCATAACAATAGAACACATAACAGATGCAGTCACAGTAACCTTATAATCTTACAAGCATCCACAATAAGATTATTCTTCCTGTGAGAACTTGCGTATAAACGTTTGACCGAAATTAGAGATAAACCTCTTAATTCAAATTGAACGAATGATTACTGTGTGTTAAATCTAGAACATGAAACATGGATAATATATATAAACTTTTATTCTATCAACTTGTAGTAAACCATGACAGCGAAAGCAATCATAATATATTTACAAATTGAAATATACATGACTTGAATAAAAACACAATACAGAAAAGATAAAGCTGTGACGAGTATTATATTCCATTCAAGTTTGTAAATGAAAAATCCATAGTCTTGCCCCAGGCTGAGATGATCCAATGTATACAAAATAAAATGCTTATATAGGTTCCAGGAAACAAAACTATTTCATGTTGATAATATCAAATCTGTTTCAAAAATATGGGGGATGTAACCTCCCTGATTTTACTAGATATCAAAACTATCAAGAGTCTAATCTTTTTACTAAAAACACAAAGTTGATATGGCTGGGAGATGTCAACAGTGCCTCATATCTCCTTGGAAATCATGGGTTCCTAAAAACAAATGAAAATGGGAAGATTTTAGATATGTTTTCAATTGTCAAATCAAGCAATTCAAATTTTTCTAACTAGCTACATAATCTTATTTTTCTAACAATCATATTTTATTCAATAAACAAAACAAACTAATCTTTATAAGAAAGATAATCTATTCAATCAAATCGTGTATACTAACTTGAGAGTGACAAAATCATGCTAAAATTTAAAAAGATCATACCTCAAATCATGGAATTAAAACATATCAAGCAATCTTGGAGTTTACGATTGCTGTTGTTGCCTCTACATTCTTAAAAATGACAGATCCTGTAGTTTTTAGGCGTTTCTTCTTTGCTTGAGTTATGGATTGGAGTCTAATGTTCTCGTTTGTCAAAAAATCCACTTGGTCTTCTAAAGATTTAAGACGGGACTGTAGCAAAGGCACATCCATATAATACCTGTCGATCCAGGATCGACACTCATCACACTGTGGCTGTAGGGACTGTGCTTTGGCACTGATAGCATTAAGGGTTGGAGAATCATCCATGTGAAAGGTAGGTTTATCACAGAGTTGAATGCCTGAAAATTCTGGGTTACCTTTTAGACATGGAGGCAGGTTTTTTACATAGTCATAGGGTGTGTCAGGATAGAGCCCGTCTGACACGGGGTCTTCTTCAGCCAAAAACCTCTCAATTTCTGAATCTGAGTCTTCACTTACTTCAATTGTGTTATTTGTGTCTGCACAGGGTTTGATTTTATTCCGAACACTTCGTGAAATCAAATGACCAGCCCTTTTATTCTTGAAATTAACATCGACGCTGCCCTTTAGCTTCTTCCCTGTGGGTTTTTTAATAGTTTTAGTGAAACTCTTTGGGTGTGAACCCGGTTGATTGTCCAGTTGAGTAACATCAGGGTAGGTCGAGGGTTCATTATTAGGGGCAAGATCATAGGGCAGGAGCGGTGGAGGAGAGGCAATAGGTTTCACAAGGGTTTCTATGATAACCGACTTATCAACCTGTCCCAATTCATGATTTTCGAAACCATTTCGTAAAATAAATGCATCCCAACAATCATTTTGTAATTGCAACTGATGCACAAAGATAATTTTAACTAAACCATGATGGAATAAACTCAAATCAGACCTCTACTTCTTAAACCGTTTTCCCATCTTGTACAGACTTCTAAGTAGGAAGTAGGGCATATTCAACGGGAAGTCAATGAAACTCATAAGCAAGCGCAGATGATACAGGAAAACTAATCCAAATATTCCTTCACATGTAATGAATTGTTTCACAATAGCAAGTATATCATGCCACCTAGGTTTTAAGGATGAAACCAGCATACCTCGATCACAACTAGTGATTTTCCGTGAGGTGAACATCAAAGTCCAGGGGACCTCTTCAACTTTTTCATTCTTGAACCATTTTTTCCCGACAGCTGGTAAACCCGTGGATTGGATTAAAAACTCTTCTGTTACTTCTAACTGCACATCACCTATCTTTGCCCTGCAACCGTTGAAGGTCAAGGCAAATTCTTGGGCAACTCGAAGATTGAAACCCTTAAATTTTTCAATGAACAAATGCCAACTGTTCCTTTCTAAATCACCCATGGCGTTATTATACGATAGCAAGGTTTGGATGCCATTCAGCTCAATCCTTACCATTGGACCTATGGTGAATAGAAGGGAATCAACACAGAACTCACAGGTAGGGTTTGATAAAAAGCCACAGAGCCATAGCCCCAAATCTCAACAAAACAATGCTATGATAGTTCAAACGGTAGGCAGAGGCGTTAATCACCATGTGTGGGAATAAAATCGTGAAGCCCGAGACCATACAGAAGAGTAATGGCATGATGTACTTCATATGCCACCTTGGCATTGGGTACGTATTAGGATCAGAGCGCTTTGAAAACCATAGTACGCACATTCATAGATTAATCACAAAGGTAAGTGCATCAAATAACAATTGAATAATTCAAAGTTTCATGAATCAAAACTCCATCAATATCAATCGAATATTAATGAATGGAGGTCTTTCACTTATGCAACCAAGGCATGTTTAGAACCAAGGGGTTATAAACAAGGAGAACAATCACGTTCATAGAAAAAATATGACAATTCTATAATAAACCACATGAGCAATTCTCCTTTGATAAAAAATCAAAACAAAATGTCACTTCCAGCTGCAAGTTTCATGCTTACAGTCATGAAAACAAAAATAAAAAAGAAGATATGTAAAAAGTGACAAGTGTCATTTAGTGACAATGCTCATGACGAGTAATGAAAATATAGAGTTCTTGTGTAGGCAGCTTATAAACAATAGTAATTGTATCACTGCAACCAACAATGGCGACACACTGGGAGAAGCAGTTATCTCTGCCAAATGAATGAGTTCAGATTAGAATGATCAGAAAAAAATTTGAATTGAACACAACCGAAAATCTATCTGAACATCGTAAATAATTATAATGCATTCCAGTTTCAGACTATTGTTATTTTAAAGAGACGAAAACTGATGACAATCTTAACAAAAGAGAGCCATGATATTAAAGTTAAAATCTTCAATACTGTTGACAGGGCCATTGTTGCCAGCAAGCATCCATACTCTTGACAGGAATGTCAATTAACCCACTCTGATATTTGTATCCTGTCAAGAAGTTCCAGATCAGAACGAAGGACATTTAAGGTCAAAACAGAATCCATATCTGAGAATTTTCTTTTACCTGACATTTCTTTGCTGCCAGCAGGCCTGTTCAGTACCCCGACGAAGTTATATTGGCATCATGCATGCATTTACCCGCTGCCAACAGACCTGTTTGGTATCTTGACGGGTTTACAAGCACTTCCCACAGCTCTCTGGAAATTTATTTAGTTTTTAGAGATATTTAATAGAGCAGGGTGACGCTGAAAATTCTAGTTTTTGGACACATCTTAGTAAGTCACAGACCTTGAATAAATTTCTTAGATGCCCTTTATTAAGATCTAGAAATAGTTTGTTAATAAAACTGACTTTCAAGAGCAGGGAGACATCTCTGAGTTGTTCTCTTAAGGAACAGGGACAGCGAAAAAATAATTTTTATGGATGATCGTGAATATCTTCAGTTGCAGATTGAAATCAAGAAACGCTTTTCAAACAACAAGTTATCTTCAATATGGTTGCAAACTCAGAGAAATATCATAATTGATGTTCAAACAACTTTCATCAGTCATTTTCGAGGGGAAATTTTTCTGTTATTTCTGTCCGAACTAACCCATGATACAAGCATATATGTTTCAAAAGAAAAAAAATAAAAAAATCAAAAAAATCAAAACAAATCAGCAAAAAAAAAAACAAACAACAAACAAAACAGAAAATATTTACACAGTGTGCATGGGAGTGTCATCAGGCAAAGTACCTTTTTTGAGCTTGGCCATTCACCGGAAAGGTGTCTAGATGTCCCTCTAAATTTTGTAATCGGAAAGAACTGGGACCCAATTTCTCAGCAATTAAAAATGGTCCCAACCACAAGTTCTGAAACTTAGTATGCTCTCCTTTTCCCTCATGAAGTTTGTCCCATTTTATAACAAGGTCACCTACTTCAAAATTTATAGCAGAGGCAGAATTGGAATCAAACCATTTTTTAACAACGAGTTGATGCTGATCCAATTTCTGTTTTACTTGAGCCCTCACTTCCTCTAATTTTAACAAAGTGTTAATTCGACTCTCCAAAGGGGGGCAGTCTTCTTCCTGTACTTTCTGCGATAATGACAGAGATGGAAGAAGGACATGTGGTGGAAGAATCGCTTCCCTGCCGTAAACGAGAAAGAAAGGTGAGTTACCCACATCAGTTTTAGGAGTTACTCTATCAGCCCAGATTGCATTTAACAATGTGTTATGCCAATTTTTATGGTTTTCGGAGACCGTTCTCTTGATAATTTTGATCAAATTTTTAGTAGTTGATTCTACCAAACCATTGCCTTGGGGTAATATCTGGCAGAGTACTTTAATTTAATTCCTTTCTCTAGAGCGAAATCACTCATTTCAAGAGACGAAAAATAAGAAGCATGGTCAAATACCAGGCATTCAGGGATACCGAAATGAGTAACAATATTTGAATTCAAGAAGGATATTACCTGGCTGGTATTTACAGCTTTTAATGGGGCAACCTCGGACCACCTGATGAAGCAATCTGTGGATGTTATGATATAATTATGCTGCTACGAGGATGGTGGATTGATTGGGTCTATAATATCCAGACCCCACTGCTGAAAAGGGGAGTCTACTGAAACTGGTTGCAAAGGGAAAGCTGGTTTCTGTATCTGTCTGGATGCTTTTTGAAAAATCACACACTTGCGACATAAAGCATGAGAATCTTTAAAAAGGGTAGGCCAGTAATAACCTACTCTTAATACTTTATGGGTAGTGGTGTCTCCACCAAAATACCCACCTGCTTCTCCTGCATGCAATTCCAATAAGACTTTTTCTACTTCATCTTTCTCAAGACAGTGCATTAGTACTCCATCGAAATTTTGATGAAACAAAATACCATTAATCAGTTGAAAAGAAGCAGATTTTAATCTTAGTGCTCTCCTTTTTGTGGGATCAAGGTGATGGGGAGTTGATTCATGTATAAGACAAAATTTTATGTCATCATACCAGGGACTAACAGGGTTTTGCGCACAATGGATTTGATTTTGATAGTGCTGGCCTGGATTTAACATATCAATTTCTTCTTGCTATCCTACAGATGAATCGACAACCAACTTGCATAAACCTTGGCCTCTTACAATTTGTGCTGGGGTGATTTCTATGTCATATTCTTGTAAGGATGTGACCCAATTTGCCCTTTTTTTTCCTAGTTCTTTCTGTACTAACATATTTCTTACAGCTCGGTAAGGGACAATGATTTTCGTCCTAGATTTCAACAGATAAGATCGAAAGTGCTTTACTGCTTTGAAAATATCATAGGCTTGCTGATCTACTACTGGGTAATTAAGTTATGCTCCCTTGAAGGCTAAGCTCATAAAGGCGATTGGGACCTCGTTGTTTTCAACATTCTTTTGAGTTAGGACAACAGCGTAAGATCTTTCAAAGGCAAATGTGTAGAGGGTGAAGTCTTGCGAAAAGTCGGGGATCATTAGAGAAGGAGCGTCTATTATGTCCTTTTTTATTGAATCAAAAGCCTGGCTTTCTAAAGGTCCCCAATGGTACTGTACATCCTTTTTATTAAGTTTTGTAGTGGTCTCACCATTTCTGAAAAGATGGGGACGAATCTCCTAACAAATTTTATCTGACCTAAGAAAGATTGCATGGACTTTTTTAACGAGGGAGGGGGAAGTTTCAAAATTACTTGAGTCCTTTCAGGGTCGATAATCATCCCTTCACTCGATACAATGAATTCGAGGAGCTTACCTTGTTCTACTGCGAAGACAGATTTTTTAGGATTTAAAGAAATATCGTACTTACAACATCGTTGTAGAACGGATCTTAAGTGGGCTAGATGGTCTTCTTTATTTTTCGAGAAGATAGTGACGTCATCTAGGTAAACTACTACAGATCGATTGATTAAGCCTCAGAAAGTGATGTCCATCGCTCTCTGGAAAGTGGCACCAACATTTATGAGTCCAAAGGGCATCTTTCTATAAGCGTAGGTGACCCATGGAGTGCGGAAGGTGGTTTTGAGTTGGTCTGGAGGAGACATCAGGACTTGGTTATACCCTGAAAAACCATCCACCAAGGATAATCTTTCAGAACCAGATACTTGTTGAAGGATCTGTTCCATGGGAGGGACAGGGTAGTTGTCTTTATCAGACGCTCGGTTAAGATTTCGAAAATTGACACATAGTCGGATTTCACCACTCTTCTTTCTGACAGGGACAAGATTAGAGACCCATTGTGTGTGCCTAACTGGGAAAATTATCTTAGCGTTCATGAGCTTGTTTAATTCCTTCTTGACCGTTGGTTTGAGTTTTGGGTGCATTTTCCTTAACTTTTGTTGAAAAGGTTGGGTTTGGGGTTTCATGGGAATAACGTGTTGTATGATGTTAGGATCAAAGGTTTTTAGGTTGTCGTACGCCCAAGCAAAAACATCTTTGAATTCCTTAAACAACTTAATAAATGCTACTTTTTCTTGCTCAGAACACCCCAACCCTAAATTAATGCACTGTGGATTGTCTTTAGTTCACAAATTTACTTTTTCATGTGTCAAAGAGGAACTATTCGTTTTATAGTTCACTGATTTTCTGAACTTGTCATGAAGATCATAAATTTTTTCTAATCTAACTACAGATTTTGGGATAGATTTTACCATGTCTGATGAAGATTCTAGGGATCTTGGATCTGGTATTACTGTAAAGTCACGAAGATTTTCATCATGGGTATCTTCGTTGATCACCACGCCCTGGAATGTTTCTTCCATATGCAGAAAACTTATGATCTGTTGATCGTCATCGAAGACTCTCCAATTCATGATGTTGTCTGGGACAGACAGTCTGAACAATAGTTCAACGAAAAATGCATTCGGAGATAAGCCTTCTGCAGGAAAAAGTTTTGAAGCAACGTTAGCTAACAAATCAGCTTCCTAATTATTCAATCTAGGAATAGAATTTATGTTAAATGCAGAAAACTTATTCATCAAATTCCATACCTCAGTCTGATAGCTTTTAAGGTGCAAAGATAAACAGTGGATAGAATTTTTTACCTATCTAACCACGATTTCCGAATCACCAAAGACAATCAAATTTTGAATGTTCAAATCTAATGCTTTTTTGAGGCCTTGCAGGAGTGACTCATATTCGGCTGTGTTGTTTGTACATTTGAATTCCAACCGGCAAGCAATTAGAGTCTTGTTACCTACTGGATCAATGAGAACGCACTCTACACCAACTCCTTCCTTAGATTTTGACCCATCAAAGTAAAGAGACCATATTTGATTTTCGTCGGGTGCATGTGACCACTGAGAGAAGGTTGTTGACTATGTGCATGTCATAACTTCAGATTTTTTTTCCGGGTCAGTGATGGTGGAAGTTTCAGACATAAAATTGCCGAAAAAAGTATCCATACCTTGTATTTCAGGTGAATTGGTAGAAGGAGTGAATGGTTCATTGGGATAATTTAAATCAGTCACCATGAACTTGAGATAACATTCACGATTTACCTTGATTCTGTTGGGCTTTCCATTCTCGGGTAGCCACAAGTGAGACCAATCCGTCGCAAAATAGCCATGTAATTGTTCTGACCAGTCTCTACTTAAAAAAAAAGGATAAACTTCTGGAATATCTACAACAATAATATCAATCACTTGATGAACTTTAGGACTATACAACAATCTTATAAGCACATTTCTTAATTCGCCTATCACTTTAACACTAGTTCGATCAAGTTGGATAATTTTCAAGTTGGATGGTTGAACTTTGGCATTAATCTTTTGACAGACAGAACAAGGCATTACGTTAGATGATGCACCTGAATCTACCATATAGTTATGTACATTCCTATTGAAAATTTCAAAAGTCAACAAAAATGGAGGGACATTTCTGCAAGTATTAACGGTGGAAGCTTGTTGCTTTTTACTCGCAGCCTCTGAAACTGGTTTATCTACACTTGTTACATTATTTACAAGAAGGTCTCTTTTATCATGAGGCTCAAATGTAGTTTTGGCGGAGGCCTTCTAAGGAATTTTGGGGTTGTTTTGAACACCTTTGTTGCTGTTTGGATTGTTCTCTGCAATATTTTGCAGCATTTTTTGTAGAAGAAAAGGGAATTTTAATAATTCATAAACATAAATGTTAGCCCTAAGCTTTTTTAGATCTTCGATCAAATCATAATCTAAACTTGGGTTTACTGAATTCTGTTTAGTCTGAATCGATTTAGACTATTTTTGGGGCAAAGTCGTCATAATTTCGGAAGAAGGCTTATTTGTTATCTTGCTCCTAGTATTGTAAGGATGCACTGTTTTGAAATTATCTTGAAAAATGCTATCCGAAAAATATCCAAAAATATTCGAAGAGGATTCATCTTCTTCTATCGTCTCTTGTTCAACTACTTCTTCAGGAATCTCGGGAGGGATCAAGTTATTGTGTGCTTCTAGGATCGTTTGAATAGAAAATTGCAGGCTTTCTAGGTTTAGGCCTTCAGTATTTGAATTAGGTCGGTTGGTGGGAAAAGGCTTCCTAAAAGGGGGTTTGTAGGGCCCTTTGCTCGAAGAAGCTTCTTCAGCCGACCTTTTCAAATCTATAACTTGATTGGACAATTTCTGAATGACTTTCTGTAAGTTTTCTAAATCCAAACTCTCAAGTTGAGCTTTGTTTTGGGAAGGTCTAGGAAGGATTTTGATTTTCTTTTTGGAAGTTGAACTAGTCTCTATCTCGTTGCTAGTAGTGTCTTTTAAACTGAGAATGTCTTTCTCGATCTGACTGGCCTCTTCGAAGGCTTCTAACAACGTGGATTTCTTGGATCTCTTTACCCAAATGGCTATGTTTTGATGTAATGCTTTCGTGTAGTATGCGATAATAAGATTCTCGACAGGCATCGAATCCATACGGAACCGGTTCTTTAGCGTGAGGAACCTATAATTAAAGTCTTTGATCTTTTCTTTGGGGTTCATTTTTAAACTAGAAAGATCCATGACTAGAACTTTAGGAGACTTGTCGTCTCCGAACTTCTCAAGGAAACAGGACTCAAATTTATCCCATGATACTATGGTGTGGGGCTGTTGGGCAAAGTACCAGGTAGAGGCATTGCCCTTAAAGGTGTAGGGAAACAATATACAGACTACGTCTTCGTGCTCAGCACTATGGAGTCTAATGGCTAAAATAAACTTTTTGATGTGATCTTCGACTATCTGTTTGGAGTCCAGTACAAATTTAGGGAGCCATTTCTCTAGGTGTTTGGGAAAAGGATGTTGAGGCTCAGGTATGGCCATTTCATCTTGGTCAAGCCATGGTCTGGTAGGATTGTTTGGATTGGCCATAGGTGTGGGTTGTGTGTAAGGCTCGGATGAGGAACTGCCTTCGTTAGAGGATCCTTCTCCAGAAGAAGAAGGAGATGAAGGAGGTGGTGATGGTGGAATACCAGATCCTCCTGCTGCAGGGGTGCGGATTGGATCTGTAGGGTTTAAGGTAAGGTCAATACCTCCAAGTTGCTCTCTAATATCAGAGAAGTCTAATGATTGATTCAAAGGTCGGTTTGGTTATCTTATACGGGCTAAGGCACTGTGCATTCTTATGAGAGATTGATGAACAATCTCTTGTATATCACCACCCGAAGGATTTGGAGTTACTGGTTCAACCGTGATCCATAGATCGTCGTTTGATATGGTTGTTGTTTGAGGGACAATGTTGTCGTCTAAATGACTTCTAGTTACTATAAGTGAGCAGGTAGGTGGGGGAGGAGTCTTACGACCTCCTCGTGCCATTAATAGTTTTCAGGCCCTCCTTCTAGCACCATTTGTTGATGGGAGAAATTGACTGCTCATCAACAGGAGGAGTGAATCCAGTCCGAGGTTGTCTAATTAACCCAAGCCGTTTGAATTAATTCACTCCGGCGGGTTTAGCGGCTCCATTGGCCAATCTAAGTCCTAAAGAAAGTGAAAAATATAACTAAATAAAATACAATAACTTAATAAATAACACTCACTAAAATATATATATACA
>JASDQU010240720.1:6097-21262 GCA_032191745.1 Picea mariana
ATGCTTGTGGCTGGAGGTGAGGACTTCATAGCTCGAGAAACAACTTCAAGATCTTGAAAATATTAGGTAGGAGTAAAATAGGAGTGTAAGAATCACTACCCTGAGGTCTTGAACATGTTGTCGAAGAAAGACTAGAGGATCTCTATCATCAGATGCATAACTTCATTGATTTTGAATCTGAACTTGATTGGACTCTCAGGATGGCCGACTCATAAAAGGCAAGAGACAAACTGTAGAATGGCCGACTCAGGTTGGATAAAATTTCCCTTGGACAAAAGTGCGACAAAATCATGAGACCCATACATCTTAGTATTGACATAAGTATATGATACATGAGACATCACAAAATATCGATATGTTTGAAAGAGTAACCAAATGGAGGAGGACACAGATCTATGTAACGATAACAACTTCCTAAGGTCATATTAGATCCCAATCCTTGGAAAACAAATGGAGGGATGTATTTGTCCAAGAGCGCCTATCTTGCTACCAAAAAAAGAGAATGTACATCCCGTCCCCTCTTTTTGGAATATTTTATTTTTTTGTCTTTTTCAAATTTTTAATGAGGTTGAAAAGGAATAAAATAATACTATGTTACAAAGGAGGAATGAGTGTCGCAGGCAAGAAAACCAGTTCCAAGCACATGGAACATACTGATTCTCAATGCAAGGAGATATGTGCACGGTAAGGACACTCCAGAAAATTCCTCCATGGGTCAAGGTTTTAGATTGGGAGGGAAAATGTGCTACGAGGATTGTATTTAAGGAATGCTTTGAAGGTTCAATTAATAGAAACATGAAACTGACATTAGGCCAAAGAAACAAGGATGAGACATGCAATGTGATTAAGTATGACACAATAGGAATCCTTCCATGTGAAGTTTTATGAGCCCAGAGAAGGTAAGATCGGTGGTTTTTCACATTTAGAGAGTTTGAAAAACACTAAAAGAAGACTCTAGAGTGTTCATTTTTCGTAATTAGTCCAATCGGTTCGAAAAATGGTTAAACTTATACTGAAAGGACGTCTCTTCAAAACCATTTTAATGAGTGTTACTGAGACAAGATCACTCAACTATCTTTTCAATTTTAAGGAGTCCAAAAAGGGCTTAACTATGGACTCACAGTCTTTTTCTAAGTTTAGTCTCCTTAGACAGAAAAAGTATAAAATATAACTTAAGAGAACTCTCCCGGCGAGACATGTCTCTCAAGGCGTACCTTTTTCCCAGATAATCTATTGGCCAGAAAAAGGGTTAAACTGATGCCAAATAGATATTCCTTCTAGACCAATTAACGAGTGTGAAAAGGAATAAGGTCACTCGATGAGCTTTTCATATTTAGCGAGTTTGAAAAGAGATTAACTATGGACTCTAAGGGGGTTTATTTTTTGTAGATAATCTCCAAGGCCCAAAAAAGAGATAAACCAAAACCAAGGAGAATGGCCCATTCTTGAAAATTTGGTCCCTCGAGCCCGAAAAAGGGTTAAAATTACGCCTGAGAATATTCTCCTAGCAAACTTAAGTTCCTAGGGCATACCTTTATTATTAAATTGACTGTCCGGAATGAAAAAGGGGTAAACTACCACCAGATGGATATGCCTTCAAATTTGAATTTACGAGCATGAAGGGAAACGAGATCGCTCGATAATATTTTCAATTTTAGAGAGTCTAAAAAGGGCTTAAAGAAGACTAAGACTCCAGGGGGGCTTCTTTTCTTAATTAATCCAGACAAGACCGAAAAGAATAAATAATATCTCATTAGATGTTGCTTTAAAATTTTAAGTGAACCTAAAAGACAACAAACCATTCTCATGGGGAGTCCCTCGGGTAAGAGCCAAAAAATATGAAGAAGAATGGGGCTTCGAAATGTAATCATGGCGGGACTAAAAGGACTCCCAAGCCTATGGAGAAAACTCACAGGATGGAAACCAAAATGCAACAAATGATCTACCTATGGAATCCATGTAGAGGAAGGTTCTACCACCTAATTACAACACTTCTAAAGCAACAGAGAAGGTTTTGTGTCACACTTCGGTGGGATCAATCCTATGTCAAAGTGAAAAAGTAGACAATATGCAAAATGCAAGGTGGTGAGAACCTAACATATATGAAAATGTCAGAAAATGAATTTGACCACGGGATGATGTGAGTGTAACCCGTCTCATGAAAACACCAAACTAAAATAACAAGTTCATTAGAACGACCCAAAGATCTCTAAAAAAGGAACTCAAGTAGCCACCAAGCCAAGAAAAGGGAAAAAGAGGATCAAACTGGGGAAAAAAGTGTTGGAGTTACTTCACACACACCTAGGATTTTTTTTTCCTAAGGTTTTTCCTTGTTTATTAGTCATAATTAGTCATTATCTAGTCTCCTATATTTTAGGGGAGAATATTCCACCTGAAGAATATTCGCTTTCAGTTGACACTTCAGTTTGACTAGTTGATTTGAGTTTAGATGTTGCATTGGTTTTATCACCATGCAACATTGGGATAATCACCATGCTAATTCGGCCTTGCCTTGGTATCATCACCAAACTGGCACATTACCCTTGATTCCCTGAGTTAACTCCTCACTACTCTCTGTTCAGTTAGTTAACTGAAGACTAGTTGACTAGTTAACTCAACTAGGTGGAAGTTCACTCCTGTAACTTCCTGAGAGACTAGACTAGGTGGCAGTTCACTCCCGTAATTGTTGGTGTGTTTCCAGATCACTCTAGACCACCACTATGATGCATTGGTTCTCCTCTAGTGCACACTCAATGAGTTATACAGAGTATATCATGTGTAAAATATTCATTATTCACAACGGTTAATGATAATTCTTTCATTCTTTCTCTCCTTCTTTTTTCTCAAATTCTGGTTGAAAATGCGTGTATTATTGTTTATCAAGACCTATTATGTGTAGGTTCAACAAATTTACATGGTATCAGAGCCGCTGGACTGCTAAGCAAAAGCTACACCAAATTTTTTTGCAGGTACAAAAGATTGAAGACAACGGAAAGATGGATTTCCAAAAAGAATTCATTCTTACACCTTACAACTATTTTGCATGGAAGGAGAAAATAACCATACATCTATGAACCAGAGGGTTGTACAGGTTAACCTTGAATATAGATATAGAATCGACATCAGCCATAGAAAAATCCAAGTATTTAAATCGCATGGATGAGGCACTCAGAACAATTTGCAGTGTTATTTTTCCCGATCTCCTTTTTCACATATCTTCCTGTAAGACTCCCAATGAATCCTGGACCACCTTGGAAGGGCTCTTTGGAAAACATGATGAGATGAGGGGACACATGATGGAGGTGGAGCTTCTCACATTGGATCCAAAACGCTTCGAGAATATCCAAGATTTCTTTACAAAATTCAAGGATTTACTGTCACAAACTCAAAGCTTGCGAGGTTGAGAAATCGAAGGAGGAGAAACAAGTGGTTCTCACTATTCTCTCCAAGCTTGGTCCTAAATTCTTTTTATTCGTATCCACATTCCATTCTGTCAGATTCACCTCCGGAGCCACCTGGAAGATGCCTTCTCTTGAGGACTTTATCGAATCTCTGACACAAGAGAAAACCAAGCTCAAAAACATGGGCACAATCAAAGGCCCAAGGGAGAATGCACTCACTGTGCATGATGGCATCCACAAAGATCAGAAATATAAAGATAACGATAAATGATAATATCATACACATCCGAAGAAGGAAGGGTACACAAAACCCTTCACCGATACCTCCGGATCCAAAGGGGAAAAGGGAAGAAAAGGGGAGAAATGCACGTACTGTCACAAAGGATTTCATTTGGAATCCGCATGCATGCAAAAACAAATAGATCTGATGTCTCATATAATTCAACGAAACAAACTTGGAGATCTCATCCCCGAGGGTGCCAAGAAGAATAAGCCAAAAGATCCGAATTCCAAGAAAGGCAATTCTAGCATGCCTTGATTTCCATCAACTCCTCTCACGATGCTTGGATTGTAGATTCAAGAGCATCACATCACATGGCTGCCTCAAAAGCAATATATTCTTCTTTGGATGCATGCAAAGTTCCTTATATTTTGATGGGGGACAACTCTTCTGTCGAAGTCACCTGCAAATAAAGGATTGAACTCACCAACAAAATCTTCGAGAATGTGCTGCACATTCCCAAACTTTATGTCAACCTTATTTCCGTGTATCAAATGACAAATTACGACACTGGAAAGAAAGTAATATTAACACCAAATTCCGTGGACATCTACGACATGCAAACCAACTCCAAGGTTGCTACTGGTGAGGTAAATCATCAATCTAGATTGTATACATTTTTTGAATTCATTGAACCCAATTCTTCTTTACTGCTTACTTATGCTGATGAAAGTAGTAGGATATGGCACGAAAGGTTTGGACATTTGAATTTCAGATACATGCAACAACTTAGCAAGCATAGATTAGTTGATGGTATACTAGACATCCATTTCTCCAAGGGAGTATGTGAGGGATGTGTTCTTGGAAAACACACTCAAGAGAAATTTGACAAAGGAAAGTATCATCAAGCTTCCACACCTTTAGATATGATCCATAGTGACCTTTTGGGTCCTTTTCCGCATCCATCCATAAAAAAAGTGATGTTTGTTCTCATTTTTGTTGATGATTTCTCACGTTTTACATGGATCTACTTTCTCACGCAAAAATCTAATGTATTTCAACACCTCAAAGATTTCAAAGCCTTGGTTGAGACACAATCCGGAAAGAAGATCAAAGTCCTCCGAACTAATAATGGGGGAGAGTATGTAAATCATGAGATCCATAATATTTTCCATGAGGCAGGGATTCAATTGCAGCACACAGTTCCCTATACTCCGCAGCAAAATGGATTTGTTGAGCGAAAAAACCGATCTCTAAAGGAGATGGCATCTTGCATGATGCATGCAAAGTCTCTACCACAGAGACTATGGGCCGAAGCACTTAACTGTGCAACATACATATAAAACATATCTCCCCATAGATCTGTCAAGGATAAGACCCCCTATGAGGCTTGGAGTGGCCTCAAACTGAAAGTGACCCACTTTTGCATTTTCGATTCACGTGCATGGGCCGTGATTCCCTATGAAAAGAGGAAGGCACTTGATCCACAGAGAACTGAGTGCATTTTTGTTGGATATCCTGATGGTGTGAAGGGATATTGAATTATTGATCTTTCCTTGGATCGACTCATCATTGAGCGTAGTGTCCAATTCGTGGAAAGTGTCTCACATGTACCTCAATAGCTGCATGCAGACACCTTAACTCTTCCACCTATCCGAGATGATGAGCATGCACATGCCGACTCTTCTTTAGATGAGATTTATAATTNTCATATCCAGAGCAGAGGCCCAAGTGGGCATAGACTACTCTTCAGGATGTAGGGGATATCGTTGGTGATCCAACCGATACTAGGGGCACTCGATCTGATTTTGAGGAGCCTCCTATTGCACTCACTGCCACTAAACCATTTCCATACAAGCATATTTTCTTGGTTCAGTCTTTAGATCCACAATATTATGGTGAGGCCGCTGGAAATCTCTTTTGGGAATCCGCCATGCAGGAGGAGTACAACTCCCTCCTCGAGAACCAGAATTGGGATCTGGTTCCCCTTCCTTCTGGGAGGAAACTTGTCAGATGCAGATGGGTCTATAGGACCAAGAGTACAGTGGATGGATAGATCAGCAGATACAAAGCCAGGCTTGTCGCCAAAGGCGTTCAATAGGTTCATGGTATTGACTATGATGAGACCTTCGCTCCAGTAGTGAAGATGGATTCCATACGATTGAAACTTGCCATTGCGACAACCAAAGGACGGGAAGTCCATCAGATGGATGTGAAGAATGCATTTCTTCACAGTGATCTTTCTGAGGAGATCTACATGGAGCAGCCCCAGGGATTTATGCATGACTCATCTTTGGTCTGTCAACTGAAGAAGTCCCTTTATGGCCTCAAGCAGGCTCCGAGGGCATGGTATGCCAAGATGGAATCCTACCTGTTGTCACAGAACTTTGCACATTGTAAATTAGACTCGAATGTCTACATGATCAGGACGGATGATTCACTTCTACTTTTAGTTCTGTATGTTGATGATTTGTTGATCACTGGTTGCTCGACTTCAATGATTGCTGCAATGAAGAGGATTCTACATGATAGGTTTTTGATGATGAACATGGGTCCACTACGCTTCTTCCTTGGACTTGATATCAATCAGGATGCATCAGGCATAAAACTATCTCAATCCAAGTATGCACGAGATCTCCTTGAGAGATTTCACATGACAAACTCCAATTCTTCTCCGAATCCTTTCCTATCAGGATTCAAACTTGAGGATGGCGGGGAGACTCCACTGGTTGACAACACACTGTACAAAGAGATAGTGGGGAGCTTGTTGTATCTCACACACTCCAGACCAGACCTCTCATATGCAGTTGGCACAATTTCCAAGTTCATGCATGAGCCACATGAGCTACATTGGAAGGTTGAAAAGCATATAATTCGATACATACAAGGCACCATCACCTTTGGGATTGATTATGCAATAGACTCTACATTAGATCTCATTGGTTTTGTTGATTTCGACTGGGCTGGCGATAGCACTCATCGCAAGTCCACATTTGGTTACTCACTCAGTCTTGGTTCTGGGCCTATCTGTTGGTCGAGCAAGAAGCAAGCAACTATTTCTCTATCTTCAGCCAAGGCAGAGTACAGAGGGGTAGTTAACATAACCATTCAGGCTATGTGGCTACAACATTTTCTCACTGAGTTGGGCATTCAGTTTCATTGGCTGATCATCATCTAGTGTGAAAACAAGAGAACTCTGAAGTTCTGAAGATATCTAGTTTAGAGGCAGCAGATGAAGCACATCGAGATCCACATGCACTACATCCAGGACTTAGTACTTGAGGGGATCATCAACTTACAATTCTATCCATCAACATAACAAATGACATACATCTTCACCAAGACCTTCACTGAGCAGAAGTTTCATTCGCTGCGAAGTCATCTTGGAGTGAAGGAAACAATTTCCTAGTAACTGTAGTTCTTCTTTTTACATACATTGTACCTTGAGGGGGGGTTTTCCCATGATATTTTTCCTCTTTCCTCACTTTATTTTCAATATATCTTTTGTATTTTGGTACCTAACATGGCCTCGTTGCTGGGACCCATTCTTTATTTTCACCATAGTGATATTCAAGGGGGGTGTTGGAGTTACTTCACACGCACCTAGGATTTATTTTTCCTAAGGTTTTTCCTTGTTTATTAGTCATAATTAGTCATTATCCAGTATCCTATATTTTAGGGGAGAATATTCCACTTGAAGAATATTCTTTTTCAGTTGGCACTTTAGTTTGACTAGTTGAGTTGAGTTTAGATGTTGCATTGGTTTTATCACCATGCAACATTGAGATCATCACCATGCTAATTTGACCTTGCCTTGGTATCATCACCAAAATGGATCATTACCCTTTATTCCCTGAGTTAACTCCTCACTACTCTCCGATCAGTCAGTTAACTGAAGACTAGTTGACTAGTTAACTCAACTAGGTGGAAGTTCACTCCCGTAACTGCATGAGAGACTAGACTAGGTGGAAGTTCACTCTTGTAACTGTTGATGTGTGTACAGATCACTCTAGACCACCACTATGGCACATTGGTTCTCCTCCAGTGCGCACTCATTGAGTTATACATAGTATATCATGTGTAAATTATTCATTATTCACAATAGTTAATGATAATTCTTTCATTCTTTCTCTCCTTCTTCTAATTTCTCAAATTCTCTTTGCAAATGTGTGTATTATTGTTTATCTAGATCTATTATGTGCAAATTCAACAAATTTACAATAAGGACCAAAAAATTATATAAATAGAGGTGGAAAACTCATTTTAACCATTGCAATTTGGAAAATAACCAAAAAGTCAAAAAAACCTCTTCTTCAAAACGTGAATTCAAGGAGATACGATGGACAAAATATCCTCAAACTTGAACCAAGTACAAATGACCTTTCCTTTCATTTTCATTCATTATTTGTTGCTTAATTTATTGACTGGACGGTGCGCGCCCTTGTAAAAGGGTCGGGTCTATGTGCACACGGGTTGTCCATGCCTAACATGCGTATGTACATAGATGACTATCTTAAAGACAACCCATGTACATCTCTTTTATCTTTCAAAAAATGTGAAATAAGGGGCTAACCTCACATTTTTTTTGCAATAGGATGTATGTTGATTGGCGGGAAAGGGAACAAGAAGAATTAGATGTCTTGGTAGAGGAGGATCCAGGGGCCATTGCCATGCTTAAGCAATGTGGTATGTGGAAATTTTTTTAGTGTCCATTCATGAGGGCACAACCCAGATTACTGAAACACTTGATAGAGTATTGGCATCCAGATGCATAGGACTTCATGCTAGAGGGTCAATAATTGACTCTAACGATGAAGGACATTTACTTTTTGACCGACCTCTCCAGGAGGGGGAACCATTCAACTTGAATATCTTTCCTCCAGGGCCATACAACATAGAGGACTGCATTGGTATGTATTGCAAAGATGGCATTGAGAAAGTAGGATCTCAGGTGCCAATACATAATATCACAAGCTTCGATATTTAGATAGTACTCTTCATGATTTGGTGGATCACAGGATCCACAACACTTCATCAGGCTTCCCATGCACAGATGCATTTTTTATTTTAGTGTCTATATGCCACTATTTTTTACTGGATCATTGCAATTCTCACATGCATGAAAAAACAACTAACCGAATGTCGAAGAATAATGAACCAAAACTTCAGGTTTGGGACCATATTGTGCACTTTCTTTTTCAAGAGAGTGCCAAGTCTTAGCTCGAGGGAGATAGTACGAGGCCATATTGCCTCCTTTTCAACATGGTACATGTGGGTTGCTTTGTTACCTCAACAGGGTCCGGGGAGAGTACAAGAGGCCTTTGACAACAATTTTTTTGACTGGTGGGCCCATCAGATTACTGTGATCGAGGACTATCCTTATGCAAGGATCAGTTTCCTGAGGGATCCTAATATGCTCATGCCCCTTGGAGAGGAGCATGGAGAGATAGGTAAACACACTTTGAAGTTATTTAATTTTTTTTAATTTTTAAATATTATCCTTTTTATGGTAATGTCAAAGTACCAACTCAATGATCTGTTATATATAGATGTGGGACTAGTGGGACCAGCTGACTTCGCCAGGACCAGGCATCGTCCTCAAGAAGATGCCAGACCAGTAGGAATAAGAGGATCAATAGCTAGAGGAGGACCCCCAACCAAAGAGGCTGAAAGAGTACTGGGATGAGTAGAGAGGAACCTGACAACTCTCACTCGTGCATTGTCGATGGAAGAGATAGAGGATCTTCCCCCGGCTATGCAACCACATGTTGTAGGGGTGCCCGAGACTTGGGTCTAGTTGTTCCAACATCTTTCAAACATCATAGTTCATTATACTAGGGCCAATAGGCCTAGACCATAGTTAGTACTAGACCACATATGTGTCGAGGGTACTTTTTGTACTCTATGTAGTGAGGGATTGAGCTCAATAATGTATCGACTCTATTTGAGGCTTTATGGCCCACTTTACACTCATGACATTATTTTTGGGACACATTATTATATATATACATATTTTTTCCTTATGGATAAACATTTTGTACAAATGTATTTACATGTGTGTGTATGTGTGTGTTTTTACTTTTATGTGTGAGCAACATGCCAAGATAATACTTGATTAACCAATGTATCAGTTAGTTGATTAGTCTCCTAGGAACATGAATATAAGTAATATAATCAAAATAATGTTCTAAGAGACGTACCCTAAGGAATCATCGGTGAAGGGTGGGATCGTAGACATGGTATACTCCATTTAACTAAGACACAACCAGTTGAGCATCTTGATAAACCTAGAGGTGATCAATACCATGTGACAAGGCATCATGTAGTAATTATATTACGACACTGCACTCAACAACATTATTGGTTGGTTCACCCAAACAAATACCTCCAAAAGACATCAACTGACCAAAATGTCTAAATATCACACAAGTTACGGAAGAAATCCTCTGAGTGTGTCGGTTAGCACCGTTTGCGAACCTAACATAGACCTTAGATTCACTCGACATTGGCCACAGTGAAAAGAAACACAATAAACTACACATCCATAAAACAAAAAGGCAAGATTGTATAAATAAAGATATACATTATATACAAGAATTCACACTCAAACGACTGACCTAAGTGTAATACTTCTTAAGGTAGAGCCCATTTCTAGGCTATGATAAAGTGTTACCCTTGAAATCAACCAGTTGATAGGCACCCTTTCCTAAAACTTTCTTAACAATGAATTGTCTGAATCACATGGGTTTGAACTTGGCTACCCCCAAGGGATATTTATCTTGGTCATAGACCAAGACAATATCACCTTCGGAGAAAATATAAGGGTGGACGAACAAATCATACTGACACTTGACACGTTGTTTATGAGCCTCATTGGCCAAGGCTGCATCTCAACGTTGCTGGAGATATAAAAGACGCTCCTCAAGTGGTGTAGTTTTGGGAAGTAGTTGCACTGCCAACTTAAAAGAAGGGATTTGGAATTCTATGGGAAAGACCGCCTCCATCCCATAAACAAGTTGGAAAGGAGAAAAATCGGTAGTAGTCTTGACTGAGGTTTGATAAGCCCAAAGTGTCGAGTACAACATCAAATGCCAATTTGACTTGGCCGAATTGATCATCCACTGAAGAATAGTCTTGAGATACTTATTAACAACCTCTAATTGACCATTTTCCTATGGGTAGTAAGGTGATGAATGTTCATGTTTAAACCCTAGTTTTGATGTTAACTCATACATCATCTTGTTCTAGAAGTGACTTCCTTGATCTGTGACAATCTCATTCAAAATACCAAACTTGGCTACAATCTAGTTAAAAATGAAAAGGCAACGATTTCCCCGTTATTTTCAAATGTCGGCATAGCTTCGACCCACTAAGTAAAGTAGTCTACTACTACAATGATATAGCGATGCCCCCTAGCTGAAACTGTTAGAAAAAACAGGATCGTAGAGAAATAAAATAAAAACAAATGTGGAAATAAAACATAGAAGATACAGAATACAATAGAGACACAAATATATGTGGTTCACCTAGTGTGGGCTACGTCCATCAGAGAAATTTCTAGTTCCTTCCTTTTTATTATCCAACAAATGAAGGGATACAACCTACAACACACCCGTTGTAACTTCCTCTTCTTTCTCTCATAGTCTCCTCTCTCATAATACAATATTCACAATGATACACAACTGCAATACAATTCCCTCATAAAAGAGGGTTTCCTTCTAGGGAAAATAACCCTAACATAACTTCTACCGTCAAATTTGCGACCTTATAATGAATGGTCCATATTTACTATGAAATTATAATATACATTTACAAGGAAAATTTTCCTTCAGGGGCTTCTCCCCTGAACCCCCACCAGGGGCCCGCTTGCCCCCGGACCTCCCAGCCAGGAGGATGATCCCGCCGGACCCCACATGGGGGGAAATCCCCCCCTGCAACCCCCCCTATGTGGACGGGTGTATAGTCTTCATGGAGTATAAAAATGGCTAAAAACAAAGACCTATGAAACATGAAGATAGTCAGGCTCCACAACCAACAATCTCCCACTTGGAGACTAATCAAAACAACTCCATTGTTGTTGTACATGTTGGAATATACTCCACCTTAGACATGGAAAATTCCTCATCTTCACCTTCATGCTTGAATACCAATTGAAACTGAGCATGAACTCAGTTTCTCCCTGGTTACTCCCTTTGTTAAAATGTCTGTAGGATTTTGGCTAGTGTGTATCTTTTCCAATTTCAAATGTCCATCTTCCAAGATAGATTGTATGAAATGGTACCTGATTTTTATATGCCTGGTATTCTAATGGAATGATGAGTTATTTGCAAGATGAATGGCACTGTCATTGTCAAAGTACAACCTGCTATTCTCTTGCTTCTTTCCCAAGTCCTCCATAAACCTATGTAACCAAATCATCTCTTTACTAGCCTCTGTAGCAGCAACCTACTCTGCCTCTGTTGTTGAAACTGCAAAAACCTTTTGCAGTTTTGAAATACAACTTATTTTTGTTCCACCTACAGTAAAAACAAACCCTATGGTGCTCCTCTTGCTATCTTTATCACCTGCCATATCTGAATCAACATATCCCTATAGAATAGTGTCTGAACCTCCAAAACATAATGCATGAGTAACGGTACCTTTCAAATACCTGAGAATCCACCTTACTATCTCCCAATGTTATTTACCTGCATTGTTCATAAACCTACTCACAACTCCCACTGCATGTGCAATATGTGGTCTTGTGCAAACCATTGCATACAACAATATGCCAACTATTGATTAATAAGGGACCCTGGACATGTATTCTATCTCCTCCTATGTTTTGAGACAAATTTATTTGGTTAATTTGAAATGGCTGGCCAAAGGTGTACTAATTGTTTTTTCATTCTACATTCTAAACCTCTCCAACACCTTCTCTATGTACTCACCCCGAGACAATGTCAAATTGCAATTTTTCCTGTCTCTTGTTATTCTCATACCAAGGATTTTCTTTACAGCACCCAAATCCTTCATCACAAATGAATTAGCTAATTTATTCTTGAGCATATTTGTATTCTACATATTAGACCCCACAACATGCATGCCATATACATACAATAGCAAGATAATATAGCGTCCATTTTCTAGCTTTTTAAAATAAACACAGTGATCAGAATGACATCTACTATAACCTTGTTCTATCATAAAATTATCAAACTTCAAATACCATTGTCTTGGAGCTTGATTTAGGCCATACAAGCTCTTCTTCAACTTTCATACCAAATTTTCCTTCCCTTTGACCTCATACCCATGTGGTTGCTTCATATAAATCTCTTCCTCCAAATGCCCATGGAGAAAAGTTGTTTTTACATCTAATTGTTCAAGATATAAATCTTCCACTACCACAAGACTTAAAATAGTCCTAATTGAAGTCATTTTAACAACAAGAGAAAATATTTCATCAAAATATATACCTTTCTTTTATGCAAACCCCTTTACAACAAATCTAGCCTTGTACTGTTTTTTTCCTCCATCTTCTTCCTTCAACTTGTAAACCCATTTATTCTGCAATGCTCTTTTTTCTGTAGGAAACTTAACCAAATCCCAAGTTTGGTTATTTACCAAGTAATCCATTTCCTCTTTCATGCCTTGCTCCCACTTCTTTTTAGTGTCTACCTGCATTGCCTCTTCATAACATCCGGGTTCACCATAATCAATCAACAATAAATAATACAATGAAGGAGAGTATCGTTCATGGGGTCTACTAAACCTGGTAGATCTTCTAACAATAATTGCAGGAGTTTGAGGTACTTGTTTCTCATGTTGTTGTACATTTTTATTTTATGGTACCTTTGGAATTTCTTTTTCAGTGATCTCATCAAGCACTGTGTATTCTGGTTTTTTTCTTTCCTATTTCTCTCCTTGTAACTGATCTTTGTACATGAACTTCTCATTGAATATGACATCTCTAGTCCTAATGATTTTGTGATTTCATAGTCCCATAAGCGATAAGCAAAATCATTAACATTATATCCAATAAAGGTACACTTCTTGGATTTTTCCTCCAGTTTTTTTCTATTTTCTTTATCAACATGGACAAATGATTCACAACTGAAAGTCTTCAAAAAATAATAGTTTACCTTTTTACCTATCTATTCCTCCTATGGAATTCCACCATCCAAAGAGATTGAAGGTCCTATGTTTAGTAAATAAACAACAATATCTACAACATATTCCCAACACTGTAAGGGAAACCCAACATGCAATCCCATAGTCCTTGCACGCTCCATGATTGTCATGTTCATCCTTTCCAACACAACATTTTCTTGTGGCATTCTTGGAACTGTCTTCTCTCTATGAATCCCATGGTATGAAAAATAATAATCAAACTCCTTACTGCAATATTCACCTTCATTTTCTGATCTGAGACACTTCAACCTTTTTCTTGTCTCATTCTCAACCAAAGCTTTCCATTTCTTAAAAGTATAAAAAACATCATAATTTTTTCGAATGCAAAAAACCCAAATTTTTCTAGTTGAATCATCAATAAAAGTAACATAATAATGAGAGCCACTAAGAGATGATACTTGAGTTGGTCCCCATACATCTATATGCACAAGTTCTAACCTTTCACTCTTATTTTCTTTTCTGAATCTAAGAAATATGACTTTGTTATGTTTTCCATAAACACAATGCTCACAGAAATCCAAATAAATTTGTTTAAGATCTTGCAACAAATTTATTTTGTGAAGTATCTGCATCCCCTTCTCACTCATGTGTCCAAGCCTATAATGCCACATTGTTGTATCCACTCCTGTAGAAGCTAAAGAGATAGAAGATTCAGTATTACCAGTACATAAATACAATGTACATACCTTCTCTCCTTTTTCTATCACCAGTGATCCTTTGGTGGCCTTCCACACCTTATCTATAAATATGGATATATAACCTTCACTTTCCAACTACGTTGTTGAAATTAGATTTTTCCTTAGATATGGAACATGTCTTACCTCTTTCAACAATCATTGGTTTCCATTTCTTTGCTTTATTTTTACCTTTTCCATTACAACATTTTTGCATGGTGCATCATTACCCAAATGAAACTGTCCAAAATCACCTTGAACATAATCTAGAAAATGTTTCCTATGGGATGTGGCATGAAATGAATCCCTTGAATCTACTACCCAAGACTCATAAATATTATCTACTGAAAGAATCAAAGCATCTTGTAACACATCACCTGTTACATTTGCTTCCTGATTTTTTCTCTTGTTGTCCATCTCTTTGTTTTTTTGGAGCTATGTAGTCTTTCTTCATATGTCCTTTCTTCCTACAATTTCAGCACTCTATCTTTCCCAGTCTGGATTTTAATCTTCCCCTCTTATAATTCTGGCGGTTCCCTGAGCCCTTTCCTGTATCCTTTTGTCTTCCCCTGTTCTCCATGTTTAATGTGTTACCTGATGTCTCACCTGTGTTTTTTCATCGCATTTCCTTGATAAGGATAACACCAACAACATCATCAAATTTTAAAGTGCTTGAACCAGAGATAGAGTTACTTACAAC
>JASDQU010240721.1:31942-45412 GCA_032191745.1 Picea mariana
TCTTGGGTTATTGGCTGATTTAGTGATGTGCACTTGTTGAAGGAAGACTATTTTGGCACATTTTGGCATTTCTCTTGAAGGAAGGTGTTACAACTAGGGTTTGCATTGATATTTCTTGGTGAATTGTAAGTATTTTTCTGCAAAACTTCTTGAATGAATGGTTGTAGTTTAATTTTCTTGCATATGTTTATGATTTTGCTGGATAAAACCCTAGGTGACAAGCACACAAGTAGGTCCTTGTCTCATGTCCCCTGAGAGAGAAATTTTCAGCCATTGAAGAAGGAGAGAGCCTAGCCGTTGCTACACTCCCTTCCTTTCTTCTCCTATTGCTAGACGTACTATCTAGAGGCCAAGAAGAGAGAGACGTCCTAAGCCTAGGTCTACTACACTTAGGGCCGTTTTTTCTCTAGGGTTTGCTGAAAGGCCTTGCTGTAGCAACACCTTGTCTCATCAAACCCTCTAGTTTTGGTTATATGCTTCATCTTCTCAGCTAACCGTTTTGCCTTTTGAGTTAAGGAGGGAGGGGAGATCACTGAGGCCTAGTTCTTCTACACCAAGGTGAACCTCTCCCCTAGGGTTTTGACTTTGAGGCCTTGCCTTTGCAACACCTGAAAGTCCCTCCCTCCAGTCCTTAGCCGTTTTGACTTTGTCTCCTTCACCTGTTGCGTTCTTCACTATTGACTCCATTTAACCCTAAGGCACTGATCCTAAGACCTCACGCGTTGAAGTGGACTTGATCTAAAAAACTCTCAAAACCTTGAATTGAAACCCTAACTACTAACCCTACTAAACCCTAATCGCTGCTGTCATCTCATGCTATTACATCATTAGTGCAACATCGTTTTGTTTATTAAGCAATTGAATAATGATTAAAGGCATTAATCGAATGAGGTGTTGATTTATTGTATTGAATGCCAACGTTATTCTAGCATTTATTGAAGAAGTGACATTACTTTAATTGCCATATTTATAAACATTGACTTCGTCAATATTTATTGCCATAATTGCTTATATATTTATCAGATAGTCATATTTTTTATATGAAGTGCTAACCCATTGAAATAGCTTGCATATAACAGTTTGTTGTTGCTTTGTTCTAGGCAGGTGTGTTTCTTGGGGGTTTTTACTTCATTATTGGCTATTTAGCCGGGACACTCTGATTGGTGGTGACTTGTGAGGGGGGAAACTTAACCTTGTCTTATTATCCTCTTGCCTCCTCAAAGCCCCAGGTCACCGGGGATGTCTCCCCTGGGCCCAACCTCCCTAAAGAGAAAGAACCTTCCCATCGTGGTGACATTGGGTGGGATTGGTTCCAGTTACGCCAGTTTGACTTTCTATCTTACAGCCTTTCATCATTGCTACAAACTGTGCGATAACAGGTATCAAGCTTCCTTGAAGATGAGTCCATTTGAAACTTTGTATGGTAGAAAATGCAACACTCCTGCTAGTTGGGACAACCCAACAGACAAAAGAGTACTTGAGCTAGAATTTCTCAAGGATATGGAAGACCAAATGGTTAAAATTAAGCATAATTTGAAAGCAACACAAGATAGGTAGATGAGTTATGCACATAAGAATAGGGTAGCTAGAGAATTTAAAGTGGTAGAGCATGTATTTTTGAAAGTGAAGCCTAAGAAAAGCACATTGAAGCTGGGCAGTTGTACCAAGTTAGCAGCCAGATTCTGTGGTCCATTTGAGATATTGGATAGAATAGGGCTAGTTGCATACATGCTTGCATTGCTCGCTTCTTTGAATGTGCACACTATATTTCATGTCTCTTTGCTGAAAAAGAATGTGCATGATCCTAACGATGTCATTGATTGGGATTTGATTCAGGTGAAGCCAAAATGAGACTTTCAGGTCTAGTCGGTGCGCATATTGGACAGGAAGGTCAATGTGCTCTAGAATCGAGCCATAGGATTGGTAAAGGTTCAGTGGACCTGTTACGGTCTTGAAGATGCCACTTGGGAGCATGAGGGTGCCATGCGGGAGGAGTACCTGTGACTTTTTGAAGTTTTGATTTTACTTTTGTATATATGCACTGAGGACAATGCCAAAATAAGGGGGAGGGGAATGTAATACCTCGGTTTTGAGTCCCCAGATTGATAATTTTTTTTTTTAATTTGATGAAAGCTCAGAGTGCCTGTAAAGTTGAAAAAGGTCGGAGAGCCGTAAAATGTAATACTTTGAATATTAATAATAAAATACATTGCTGGTTGCAAGATAGACAAGGAAAAAGTTATAGGGGTTTATGATTCCACGAGAGAGGGGGGCTAAAGGGGCTAAGCCTTTTCTTATATTTTATATACCCATCCTTGATTTAGTGAGAAAAGGGGGTTACATGAGCTTCTTGGGGGAGGCCACGTTATGCACTGGCATGTGATTATTTAAACCCTGTCTTTGGTTATTAGGGGGTTCCTTTGTTCATTCCTGAATTGTTACTCAATCATTTTGGGAGTTGTTCTTAATTTTCATTCTTGTTCTGAGTTTGGGCATGGAAAGAAAATTGCTGGAAGTAGTGAGCCATTGCTAGTTGGCTGTAGGATCAACTAGTATTTTCCAGCAAGGAATTAATGCCTGTGTGCATGAGAATGTTGACATTTGTGAAAAGATTGTTCACAACTAAGAATCCTTGGAGTTTCGAGCATTGAGATTTCCTAACCAGTAGCATTGAGAGCCTTAGAAAGAGGTGGAACAACCTGAGGGACTGCATTGAAAAGAAAGGAGTTCATTTCTTTGGGTTGTGCAGGATGAAGGAGAAGAGAGTTAACAAACTAGGATTGTTGTGTGGTTCACAGTCCACACTATCACCTTGATTGGAACCTCTTCCTTCTAGGCTTACTCCTAGGGAAGCCAAGGGGGGTAGACCCTAGTTACTAGATGTGATTTAACGTTTATGTTCTAGGAGTTGGTTTTAATTTGTTAAAGGTTTAGGGGAAAACTAACCTATGATGCTAAGGCAACAAATGCAAAGTGCAAGATTTTCAATGACAAGCAAACCCTTCCCTAAGTCAACTAAGACTAGTGCCTAAAGGTTGGGCAAGTGGTCAACTATGTTTGAGGGTGTTAAATTACAAAATATTACAAGTATAAGATTGCAATTACTCCACAACAAGAAGATACAAGTACCTACAATAATAAATAAGAAATGTTACAACAATTATACAAGAGATACACAAGATACAAATAGTCAAGATTAAAAAGGGGAAAAGTGTGAGAGTTAAGAGATATTCAACGTTAAGATCAATCACATAAGGCCACGCATGCCCCAATAGCACTTACTTTATTGGAGTGCTTTTCAATGGCAATCACTAAAGCACTCAAGACTCAACAAGATGATGCCTCTCCAAATGGGATGCGCAACTTCTTCTTGAGTCACACCACAAAGAGCATGAATTGAAAGAACACTTGGAAAATCAATGCTCAAGAGATATAACTCTTAGATATTTCAAACCACAAGATTGCATAATAGATTGAGAAATGTAAATGTGCTTGCAAAATAGGCTTCTAAACAACCATCAAAAGAATATGCCAAAGTAAAGATTGTCTAGGAGACTGAGTGGTTAGGAGTTGTTTAAAGACTTGATAAATTTTATTTTCCCTCCCCCTAACTAAGTGTTTGAACCTTAAACCTCCTCCTATTGTCAAATGGCTGTCGGATGCTCAAGATAGTAAGGCAACAAGGCCCACCCTAGCTTTCACGGTCAACCCTGCAGTAAGAGTACCTCCCGGAGAGTACACACACCTGGTGCGCCACGAGACAGTCCCCTGCCACTTCCCTCTGTTGTTTTCCTCAAACCCGTTTTAGATGGTGAAGATGGTGGAATTAGGTTGTCCTAGTTGGTCTAAAATGTTATTATGACTTATGGGTAAGTCTCAAAATGTGTTGTGAGTGTTTTATATGACTTTTAGGTGCCCAAAAAGTATGATTTAAGCCCAAAACCGAAACTTAAAGTCACTGCTGTGAATGTGTTATAACTTATGAAATTGCAGCATGTAAACACATATGAACTTGTAAATAGAAGCTGAAAAATAAAGAGACATTCACATCATCATTTGATAACCCATAACATGTGTTAAGTATATGATAAATGTGCCACGAAGAGGGCAAGAACAACTTGCCAAAATGAACAACACTTGAGATTTAAACCATTTAAACACATAAGCTATTCCATGAAGAAAGCAAGCTAAAGACTTAAGTAATTGCTGAAAATAGAATCAACCATACACCATTTACTTGCCAAATGAGACGAGGACTTGAAAACACAAGAGGCTTGCACAAAGTAAAAGAATTTCTTTAATACATACTATTTGACCATGTGTGTATTATGCATGAGATATAAGAAACTTAAAGCAAGTAAAAATATGTGCCTCAAAGGCTTAAGCTATGACTTAGTGCATGTATGTCCAAAGCATAGAAGATTGCAAATTATTTAACCATTAACACATGATCATCACATCACTAATCTAGCCATATGATATTGGGGGTTACTCTCCCAAGGTGTAGGCAATTAAATTTTAAGCAAAACTTGAAAATAGCAAGCCATTCACAATGGCACAAGGTGGAGGTCAAGCCTACCAATATTGTGCCAAAGAGGGTTGTAAAAGAAAAACTTAAACGATTATTATTATGCTAGCCACACAACCTTGTCTTGTGGACAAGTGGGGCAAGAAATAAAAATGCTTAAAGAAAATCTAAAATTGAGCTCAACAATTTTGGGGGGTTGGCCTAGCCAATCACTCTCCCAAGGTGTAGGCAACTAAAACTTGTTGAAAATGAAATACCGAAATGCAAAAAGATACAAGAGAATGCAAGCCTCAAGGGAACTTCTCGGGGGCTTGCTACAATGCTAGAATAGAAATGAGATAGAAGAGAGAATGTTACCCAACTATTGAGGAAGCCTTTGAGGTGTTGTATGGGTGGATTTGAGCAGCGAATCCCCTTGTTTCTGGTAAGAACCTGCAAAAACCGGCAAACGAATGCTTGCTGGAAATGCTGCACAACACAACAAAGTCAAGAAAAAATTCTGTTTTTTACGCAAAAAAATTTCACATAAAATCTACAAATGAAATGTAGAATTATTTGACCTATCTAAGATGGTTAACTAACTGAAATATATGATGAAATGAAACAGAAATATAGGACTTAACAAACTAGGAGTTTATGAAGAGCTTGAGGGAAGACTCATTCTTGAGGCTTTTCCAACAATCCCTTGAAGCGAACCTGCAAAACTCAAGTCAAATAGTGAAGCATAGAATAGATAATGTGAATGGATAAGCTAACTACTTGAAATACTTCTAAGAAATAGCTATCCAACACAAATAAATCAGCAAGACTACTCTTTGCTAATCTATCCGAATAAACTACTTCATTCAAGATCTATTCAACACAATCCAAATGAACTCAAATACCACAATATCACCTCATGTGAAGAATGCAACCAGAATACTCTTGGTGATTCAAAAATCCTCCAAATCTTTATTAATCCAAAATGAGAGTGTTGCAACAACAAGTTTCTCCAAGACTCTCAAGAGCATATGAGTGAAATGGCAAGATGGCAAGAGCAAGAGAGTGGGGCGAAATTCCAGTATAGTAACACTAGCTCAAAGAATGTTAATGAAATGAGAGGAAGAGGGCTTTATTTATACCTCAAAAGGCAAAGTGAAGGCACTTGGATGGATGCCAAGTGTTGCAAATCCAAGCAATAGAGGGAATCTGTAGAAGAGGGGCGCAAATCTAGGGTTTGGGGCATGGATAGATGAGGTGGAGTGAGTGAGTGGAGTGTGGGGACCATGTAGGGATGAGGTCGTAGGTTAGGAAGGGCGCACCACCTATGGGAGGGGCCCACACATCAAATAAAAAGGGTTTTCAAAGGTTTTGTGTGGAGGGGGGCGTAAATACCCCTAGGGGGCGTGAGGAAATGAGTGAGGGAAAAGGTGAGGGGTGTGTGAATGTTATAAGGTGGGTTGGATAGTCTAGGGATGACCCCACTTGCTCTTTTCCATCTTTACATTGACCCATTAACTCATTTTTACAAAAATTACAATTTTGACTTAGCAATAACAATTGCTGTTTCAACTGACTTTGACTCCAGGTGGACAAATGATTGGCAAAACTTGTCTGAGTGAGATGAAACTTGGTCCATGGGTGTAGGGGGTGCCTTTCCATTTTATTTGAGCACAAATACCCCTATCAAAAGCCCAAAGACCTAGTTTTGACAATAATTGCTTAAAAATAATTAATTGATTAAATAATTAAAATCCCAACCTTAGGAAAATTAATTAAATTTAATTAATAAAGAAAGAACCTATCTAGACTCGACGAAATTCCGTGAAACTTTCTATGATGTCTAACATGGTCATTTACATCATTCCTAAACAATAACTACCAAAGGATGAGACCATTAGAATGCCGTTCACCACTTTGAAGGAATTATTGCAAGTGCAAGGGAAAAACTCAAGGGAAATCAACCAGGCTGAAAAGCCCAATTGACAACCTAAGGATAAAAAACCCTCAATGAAAGAACTCTCCCAATGAAAACATCCCAAGGTACCTGACCTAACTATGATCCATGCAGACCTATTACATTATTAACCCACGTAGGGGTGCGGAAATTCCGTTTACAAATTTTTGTGCTGGAGGCATAAAATGCCCAGTAGAACCAAACTGTCTTCGACATATTTGCATATGATGATGCATATCTTCATGGCACATGGAGTTGACCCCCTAGTTGAATTGGCGGTCAATAGACACCACGAGCAGGTATTCAAGCATTGATCTTCATGGCAACGTGCTCCAACATTCAAATGGCAATAATGTGCAGTGGACAAACATTGACAACACTTTGCACAAATGTCAAAGCAACAACTGACAATACAATGCAAAGAGCAAATCGTGGCACACACACAGAAAATTGATAGTGCCAAAGTCCAGGTTTTAAGCCACCAAGGCACCCACGAGGGCATTGCACAACGCATTAAGCAAATTACTCAAATGGCGAGGTGTTGGACCAATTCTACAAACGCCAGAGGAAATGCAATTGCCCGTGCATAGGGATGCCAAGTGTAAAATCGAAGAGAGATGCCATGGGGTTTTTATTGACCGCCTGGTTGTCAAACTGATTGCTCGTTTTTTTTTATACAGTTTCCAAATGCGGCCAACATAAATTCAAGTGTAATCATCAATAGGAAACAAGTCAAGAATGCGCATGTTGTCATGTAGGTTTACAAGCACACCAATGATAGAGTTAAAACCCAAATGGTCTATGTGTCAAATCTTCGAAGTGGTATGTTTGCATGATGACAGGGTTTCAACAGTGAATGCCAAATTCTTCAGCAAATGCGCCCATTGTTTGTTTGCTGGGATTCATACATAAAGTCTCCTAAACTTACAAATTATCTCGAGTTTCATTTAGAAATCAATAGGAGGCTCATAAGTTGTTTCTAAGCCATATATTTTTCCATCTCTTCTATTTACAGTTTGTTTGCACGGATTCCTCATGTCAGATTTAATTGTTTTATACTTTTGTGTGTAACCTCTCTATGAGAGTTCTTTACACATCTTTGTGAAATTGAAAGGCCGAATCCTGAGAAGGAAGATAATGGTATAAACAGGTGGAAATTATACGGATACAAATAGACCATTTCTCAAGGTTCTGGAAACATGATTTGAGTAAAAATCATCGACTTGGTGATTTCGTAGTGCTTATTTCAAAGAGCAGTTTTGGGACTTAATTATGTTCCACATTTCAGAGCAACAACTGGAGGATGCAAGAGAAGAAACAAGTGGCAGAGGATTGGATAAAGATGAGAATCGATCCTATTTCCATGACAAAATATCAAGTAGATAATCGACAGTCAAATATCTATGAAGATCCAAACTGCCCTTAAAAGGTGGATCTTAAATCATATGTCAAATTTTGTTATTATTTTGTAGGATTTGATTATCTTAGCTATTATGGATAAGGATTCGATCCATTTTGTAAGGTATTAGGTATCTATAAAGAGCATGAGGAAAATAAAATATAGAGAGGGGAATTTAGTTCGAGGGACTGAGAGAGAGCTGCAGAGGGGTTGAATCCCTGCTTTTGGCTTGATATTACATATATTAAGACTGTTTTGATCTATCTTGCCTATGTAAAGACTTCAATTGCTAATGAAATTGATGGTTAGTTTGTTATCTTTCTTTGTTTACCATCTTCATGTTTTCTTTTGAACACTTTGCTGATGTTATATGAGCTTATGACAAATGCTTTTTGTGCCGAGAAGGTTGCCTTAAAGGGTTTTAGTAATCTTTGGCACATTGGTGTTTTCCTCCTTAAATCTTATTTAGATTGAATTTTAGATAAACATTTTTCCTCTGCTGCATAAAGACATTAAAGACAAGATTTGTTATTGGTGTATTTACAAGAGCCACACCACCATAGATCTTGACCTCCAAAGTCTTTATTCCATTAGCATAAGAAAGATATTACAATAACAGAGTTACAACAAGCTATTCTTCCCAAGCTCCAAGCTAACCAACAATAGGAGAGAATGCTTGTATATATAGCAAGTGGTGAGGAATCTCAATGAAGGGGGGCGCACCACATGTAGAGGGAGGGCACACCAATTGTCATGAGCAAACTGCCAAGTGTGTGGGAGAGGGCTGCCACCTCTCCCCACACTCCCAAAACTCGCCACTTGTGAAAATCTTGAAGAGATATGGTGTGCCACCTCTCAAGAGGTTGGCTGCCCATATGGGAATGCACCACCTCTCAAGAGGTGCGCACCCCTTTATTTGGCACATGTTTAAACAACCATACATATACCCACTTTACTCTACTAACCAATGATCATCACCCTCTTGTTGCCACATAGCCTTTTGAGCTTTTATTTCATCTCAAACATGTCCCCACATGTTTCCTTAATTTGTGCCCTTGCTGATTTTTATTGATTTTATTCGACTTTTTTGGGTTTTGTGAGCAAAAATGACTTTTAAGTGATTAAAATCACTATTTTTGCTCAACTAAGTGGGTACTTAGATAATATGGGTGCTTTAGGTCCAAAAATGAGCATCCCCATGGCATATTAAGTCACTTAGTACCCCTTTTTTAACACATCTTTATTTTTTAATTAAAAATTGCCGAATTCTGACAATTTTTTCATTAACTGAAAAAATTAAAAAATCCTAAGGGGGACTTAGTACATTTCCATAAGACTCTAGGAGAATGTCTAGCATGGTAATATACATTAGACACTAGGCTTAGATCCATGCTCATGTCTAACCATGGGCGTATACTCCAGCTCTGGAGGGATTGAGTGGAAAAACTCATAAATTATAAATTGCCTGAAAACGACAAAATATAATTAGTAAGTAAAAAAAACACTCCAGAGTATAACTCATGTTTAGGACTTAAGGTGGCTAAGACCTTTTACAAGTTCATCATGCAACATCTCTTATTACAAATTTTTTAGGAAATGTAAAAGAAAAAGGGTGGTCTTTACGACTGGCCAAACTTTTGAACTCAGAATTTTGAACAACAATGTTTAAACTTTGGCGGCTCGCTGGAAATCCATCCTAGTGCAACTTTGATGGATAACACAACCTACGCTATAAAAAGCTCTTCATCTATAAAAGATCTCTCCTCTTCATTTGCAAGATGGATTGGATTAGTGAGGAAATGAAAGTACTTGGGAGCACTCTTGCTCCAAGTTTTGGAGGATTTTGCCCTTATTTTATGTAAGTTATGTGGTCTTTTGAGTGATTTTATTTGTGGATTTGTTCTAAGGCATACTTAAAGGTTAGAAACTTTGCAAAATATTGAATGTCAGAGGCAAATAAGGCGATAAAGGAGTATGTTGCTACGTTGGGGAACTTATAGTGATATAGTTAAGTCTTATGCTGTAGTCTGTAACCATATATTGTCAAGATCATAACATCTCATATGTTAATCTTTAAGTAGTAGGTATGTATATTTACAGTCTTGGGGTAGGGACTACCTTACACTTGCTTTGAGAAGGCGTCTTAAGTGACTATCTCTCTCACTTATTTTGTAAAACCCTAACCACTAAAATCAGTTGTTGAACCTAGTCTAGGTGTTTAGAACATGCCAATTGGTTGCCTATAAACCCTTGACCTACCCTCTTGAACTTGCCCAAATGAATCCATAGCCTAAGTAGGTGAGGCACTGCTCTCCAGTTCACTCATCACCTTGAGCCCATCATATTTTTCACTCTTTTTCTCAACATTGTTGCTAGGTTCTATTTACTCCCACACCTACTACACAAAGTGACCCTACTCAACCCTTAGGGATACCCCCCTTGACTTAGGTCTTTTCCTTTATCTAAAGTGTAGGGGAGAGTTGGTAAGGTGATAGTGGCCAAACTCTCGAGTTCCACAAGGCTAGCACCCATTTTTGGGACTTTGAGCTAAGGTGTTGGTTTGTGTGGTAACATTATAAATCCAATGAGTTATTGAGAAGTTAAAGGATGACATTTGATGTTTTTCCACCTAATGACACATATGTCAAGGCACGACTCATCATCATGTTGTATTGGGATCAATGTACTTGCCTCGAAATTTGTGTACCTGGATTGAGATCTGTGACTACCTTGGGATCTATGAATGCTTAGAGCATTGTATACACTGCCTAGAGCGTTGTGAAACTTGCATTGGGCGTTGTGACAAGCCATACACATCTTGAGAGCTACACATGTCACATCATCACTCATTTGAGGGCTGGACTTGCTCTTTTTTAACCCCTTGACTGAGGTTGTTGCATTTGGACACACATGTGCATTTCAATTCCTCTCACATGGCAACTTTCTAGAGGACGTTTGAGCATTTTGAGGAAGAGACTCACCTTGGAGGATGTCTAGCTCACACATGCAGGGTTTTTGAGCACTTCATGGAGTATTTTGAGGGGATGACCCTCCTATTTTCTTGGATCCACTCATGTGGAGGTCTTGTTGAGCATGTTGAGGCTATATTCTTGTATTTTGATGAGGTTGACCCCCCTAGAGGAGGGAGTTTGTTGTATTTTGACCATGTCTATCTCACTTTTGAGGAGGGCGTCCACTTTGTAGAGGCATCTATTCTCTCCTATTGTACATGTGGCCTTAATTTACCATATTATATTGTTGTTGACCAAATGCTCTCTAGTTTGTTAGAGGATATTAGTTTTTTGAACTTAGATTTAAGGTTGTTAGAGACTTAATGCTATTTCTCCTCATTGTAGAGTTGTTGGAAGATATTGGAATAAAATCTTTTGCTCTTGTCTCTTGTGTAAGGCTTTGTGGAATGGATGATCAACCGTCTTGATATGTGGCAAATATTCTTGGAGGATACTAGTTAAGTTCTTATTGCAGATTTGGAATTGTCAAAGACAACTTGCGTGCCATAGAGGAGTGGCATCACTATGTTGGAGAAGTAAGTTCTCTACCTTTTGTTTCTTTGCTTGTAGTGAATGAATTTTGCCCTATTAATCCTTGTGAACAAAAGCAACATTCAATCCCTTTCAAGAAAGAGAACTCCCTAGTTGTCTTGGAGGTGGTATGATTGTTGAAGGTCCCTCCCTTCCAATTCTTGTAGCAATTTTCTTGCTATATCTAGGACTTTTAGGATCTTGCTTTGACAACCCTACTTGTCCTCTAGATTATTTGAAGAATCGCCTCCTTAAGGTTGCATCTTGACCCCATCACCCAACCATATCAAGGAATTGGTTTTCTTGCCCTCTCAACTAACCAAATAGCCTAAAAATCTTGCCTTTTTACCTTTTTTTTTCTGCAATCTGGAATTTAGTACAGAAAATAGACCCTAAATAAGATTGCATTTAGAGCCATTTATAGCCTAGAAAACATATCTAAAGTTTGGCTCTCACTTCCCAAGCAAAATCGTTGAAACTTTCCTTCAAACCCTAGGGAGTTTTGCTTGATTTGGCCTTTGTTTGTGTGCTAGTTTGCATATCTTAATAGGACATTTATTTCTGCTTTAGATCTGAATGTTTCATTGGTAAAAATCATAAAAATCATATTCTGGTTGAATCATTCACCTTTTCTATCCTAAAAATCTAGACGATTTGCATAGTTTGTGTCTCTTTCTTTTGCTGGTTGGATATATTCAAAGGAGACTTTAAATTTGTGTCTTAGATCTGGAATTTACACTTAGAAATATTATTCACACATATTTAGATTCAGATTTGTGGATTTTAGGCTTAAAAATCCTAGACGTCTTGCATAGTTTTGCCCTAGTTTGTACTTGTCTCATCTCTTGTTGAAGGGCATTTGATAAGTTGATAGGAATCTGGAATTTATCTTCAAAGAACATACTAAATCAGGTTTATAATCTTCTTGTATGTTTCATAAGCAAATCTACTTTTCTTATTGCTTAAAATCCATATCGATTTGCTTGTTCAAGGCCTAAATTGTCATTATTGATATCTTGGAAAGAGGGCTGTTATTAGATCTTTTTAAATCTGAAATTTCTTCATTAAACATCTTTAAGACAGATTTGGAATTGATCTTTCATAAGCAAGTGTGTTGAATTCCATTGGATAACTTTAAGTTTACTTGAATTAATTTAGCCTTGTGTTGTGTTAATAAATTGTTCTTTAAGGCTAATTGGAAATCTGATTTAAGTTGTAAACCTTAAATCATTAATCATAAACATTAAGTGAGATAATAAAACTAAGCTCTCTCTTGCTCCCACTTCATACTACAACATATTCATCTTAGTTGACCTCAGGGAAGCCCCCCTTGACTAGGACCATCTGTAGTCTAAAGTGAGAAAGGCAAAGGCACTGAGGTGACAGTGGTAGCTTGCGTAAGTTGCCCTTCGAGTCTCATCCTTATGCTTAAGACTTTTACATCTAGTAAGAACCTGGGAGGTAATAGGAGGCAAGTCCTGTCATCGGATATGTGGCATTATCACCAAGTTCTATAGTCATGCCTCCCTCTAGCTCCTAAATCCTGTTGAATAAAAACATGCCATATGTCATGTGTCTTGAATCACCACTGTCCACATACCATCCAACACTTGACACAGAGTTAGAGGACAAGCAAGAGACCAAAGCGATATCCCTTCCAAGGGTTGAGGTGCTTCACTCAAGCAACCTAGGTCTTCCTTTGGCAAGAAGTTTACTCTTGTTCAACCATCAATTACTTTAGGATTCATAGTATGGTCATTAATTGTCAATTTCAAAAGGATTTTAGTCTCTTTTTGTCATTGTATTGGTATCTCCATCCTCCATACAAAAATTGTGTGCCATTTCATCCCCTATTATTTGTTTCCTTGTCTCCATAGATTCTATAACAATGGTAGCCATTGGATGTCACTCGACTATATTGTCATGTATGAGTCCTCTAACTTTTTTACCAATGTGTTTGCCATATTTGTTATGCATGTAGTGTTGCCATCTTTTGTGATTCCACTTTTGTAGTGTTTTCTATACTAAAGTAGTTGGTGTTCAGTTATTATCTTTAGTTGTTTTA
>JASDQU010240723.1:0-32678 GCA_032191745.1 Picea mariana
GGGCGTCTCTGTATTAACAGTTTCAACAATAGTAAATGAAAACTCTCAGGACAACTCTCCAATTTTAGTTGACACTGTATTCCCGAAGTAGTTCAAAGGTGTACAATGTTTGAAGAGACAAAATCCCTTTCTTTGGGTTCTATTCCAGTATTTATTGAGGTTCAATAAGACCTTTGGCCTTTCATCTCCCTCGATGAACTTTAGTCTTCCAGTGTTTTCCCTCATCCTCTTTGTGATGATGAGAAACAAGGACAATGGTTACATTTTGAATTTGTATCCTAGCACTAGTGGGTCGTCATGGATTTCAGCCATATGTGTCTTACGCGTCATGAACACTGGCTTTGGGTATGAGGGAATCTTCGTCGTCCTGAGTTTGAAGGTCAATCGTCATGGAGTTTCTAGATCCTTGCTTCATACATTTTCCTACTATTTTATCTGTTGTTCTTCCATTACTACTACATCTTTTGTTATTGATCCTTCATCATCTTTAGTTGTAGATTTCATCGTGAGAATATTGAGCGCGATCCTCCTTCACTCGGTACCTGACAACATTCAACATACAATAGATGAGAGTAACTCAAAATAAACTATCAAGAATAATAATTTGAATGCAAATAAATGGGCATAAAACATTTGAAGTATCATTTATAAAATTCCCTAAGTTCGATTCATGGTTCCTCTGCTCGCAATCGAGTTATGGTGTTCTTCGAGGCTGTCAACAAGGTATCATATCTTAATCCAAAAAACAATATAACATATGTTAGGGATTTCTCAAATCATATAACTAGGAAGTTGTAGAGCTTGAAGAGACATTTCCAACAGTTTAAAGAATGCACACAACGGACACACGAGTCATACATTACAGCCATTTTACGAAAGGTGCTTTTTCATGTTTCAGAGGAGTTAGTACTAAATCCTCTAATTTGCTCGGAGGAGTTAGTACGAACTCCTCCGACCTTGAATAAGTGTACAATTAATTATAAATTTCTCAAATCACATAACTAGAAAGTTGTAGATATCGGAAATACCTTTCCAATGGTATAAATAAGTTACAAAACGGACATCCGAGTCAAAAGTTATGGTCAATTTACAAGAGGTAGTTTTCTTATGTTCAGAGGAGTTTGAACTAACTCCTCCGACCCGATGATATAGAGGCTAGGTCTAAACTTTAAATTTGTGAAAACCGCTTGCCCAAAGAGCTGAGATGAGAGCATGCCAACACGATCATTCAACCAATTTTCATAACTCAACTTTCATCTTTCACTCGACAAAGTTCATGACTTTACGTCTGACGCAAATCGAAGGAGTTACAATCAATGTCTTCGAGTAGGTTGGAGGAGTTTGAACTAACTCCTCCGACCTGCTCGAAGGAGTTAGTACTAACTTAAGCATGAGGGGAAGGGGGTGGCATGCCACACCCCTTCTCCTTTACACTTCATGAAAGTTAGCTACCATATTTAATTAAGAATAAAGGGGGAGGGGTGGTATGAGTATGCCCTCTCCCTACATTTCATAACACATGGTCATATATATGGAGGGCGTTGTGATATGGAGGTGGGCCTGGATCATGCCCCCTCCATCAAGTTGGTCGGAGGAGATGGTATAATGTATGTCGAGCACGTTCGGGAAGCTTGAAATTCAGTACTCCGACTAGTCGAAGGAGTTGGCATAATGTATGTCGAGCGTGGAGCACTTATGATTAAGTTTAAAAGGGGCATTCATGTGTTAAATGGGAAAAGTGGAGGGGGTACGTGGGCCATGGGCCCTCCCCTCCACATGAGATTTAAAAACCTTATATAATAACTCCCAAACATTTTTCCAAAACCATTTAGTTATTGCCTCATTTGAATTAATTAGTTTTCTTTTCTTTTTTTTTTTATTTCAATTCAAATAAATTTGCAATTAAATGTATTTTCAAATAAATTTTAAATTATAGTATAATTTTAATTAAATGGCTTTTTATTAAAATGTTCTTAAAAAATGAGATTTTTGCATATGGGCGGTGTTAACCAGTTACCTATCCAAAGGAGATGTTGACGTTACTCGGCTTAACTTTAAAAGCTCATAACTCACTCATACATCGTCGGATCGCGGTACCATTTTTTGCGATGCGGATAGAACAAAGAGATGCTTTTAGTGAGACAATTGGATATGTCATTCAAGTATTCTACCGATTTCACGGGTGTCGATGTTGATTAGGCTAGAAATCATGGGTGACCATTTTGTAGATTCTGGGCCTCAGAATTTGATTTCGTCAGTTTTGTTGGAGTCGTAATGGTGGGAATTATATGACTAGCCTGTTTCTAGGAGGAAAAAATTTCTTTGACGGACACCAAAAAATTGTGCCCAAAGACATTTTTTAATGAAAGTTTGGGTCGTGCATTCATTGGTGCTTTACCCAAATTAAATTTTGTTAATTGTTGGGTCATATCTACTATATAAGATCTTGATACACCCATTGAGACTGATTTTATGCATTAATAACACAAAGTTATAAATCCTCCAAAAATCTCAACTGACGTCCAATGCGCTTAGCATTGTCTAAGAGCTGAAATGACCAAATTTCTCCCAAAGTGCGTTTCAGAACCAACGCAAGACATGTAGGTGTTGTGATGAACCCATTTGATGTTAGGTGAGGCTTCCACAATGAAGATTTAGTTGTAACATCAAGAAACGCAAAACAAACAAGCTAGTACCATGTGCATAAAGAAGGCCACTAAGAACACTAAAACTTGATTATGACTATAATCTGAAGCGAATCAACTGAGATAGGCAATTATTGACCAACTGTCTATATATGCATGGAGAGTTTAGTCATTGGAAATGTAAGGAGATTGACTGATGAATGCAACAAGAAGGGATCTGAGCTGGGAGGGGAATGAGATAAGCCTCAAGGCGAAGGTGGGCTATGTTGACCTGATCAGCGTTGGCGAGAGGGAGTGGATTGTCTTCGATGTTCTCAGTGACGACAAGCGATCGACATCCTTGCACTGACGCATCGGTGACATGAAAGGGAAACTTGTCAATGGGTATTATTTCGGGGACAGGGAGGTGAACTTTGTTGATATGTAGTGCAATGAAGCGAAAGAGAAGGATATTGCCGAAATGTGATGTAACAATCCAAATGAAAGGGGGTTAGCTGGTGAAAGGTGTGCATGCAATGAAGATATTCATGTGACCAATGCTAGTAAGATGGCATTAATCATGCAATCTTTACTGACGATGAAGATGTGTGTTAGTGACGTATGGCAGAAGCGCGATAGCGAATTAGCCAATTTCAAAAGGAGGTGGATGATGTACTGTCAAGAAAATCAATGGTGTGTCAATGAAAAGGTGGAAGAAGGATGCGTGCATTGGTACGCTATGTATCAGCGCAGGAAGAGGGGACTCATTGAAGTGAATATCGTTGAGTATAATTGATCCGAGGAGGAATCAAAAGTGGTAAAGCAAGGTAGGGTGAGTAGAACTTAGGCGTAGCTATTTACACAAGGGAGAGAGTGAGAGGGTTCGAGTTGGAAGAACTAAAGGGGGGGCCAATTTCTTGTCTTGGATAGAGGCTAAGACAAGAAAATTGGGAGGCTATTGTGCGGGAAAAACACCATATTTATGGAGACATAAAACTCAATACAATTTCTACGCGGTCCACAAAAATTCTATTTCTGATTTCAAAAAATTAATCTTTGGTCCTTACACATCGAGACTGTCACTAGAAGCTACCTTTTTTCTCGCTAAGAAAGGAGTTTTTGAAACCACGAAGGATTACAGTTTTCTGAGACTATTCAGTTTCCAAGGAAAACCCTTCTTGCTCCCGTTCTATGTATCTGATAGACACAATGTCATCGAAGTATGCAGATAGTACAAATATTGGGCATGCTTATTAAATGAAAAAAAAATTAAGTAGTTAATTCCATTGCCCTGAAGAGTTGGAGAAATTGTTTTCAAGCATATTTCTCACTTGGATGAATTTCCAAGTCAATTTGACCAATTTGGTTTAAAGGAAGCTAAATGCATTGAGGGTTTTGACCCTAAGGACTTATTTTTTGCACACATGTCCCTGGTGTGATACTCTTCTTATTTTTGTAAGACTAGACAATTCAAGGAAAGAGGAGGAGACAATAAAAATATCCATGATACCTCAATTAATGAAGCCCTAAACGATGTCAAAGAGATAGCTAGAACTAATGAGTGCTATAGACAAAAAGGTAGAGAAACTACAAGTAAAAACCCTAATTCACCTAGCATTTCATAGAAAAGTACTCCTGCTAAAACAAAACCTAGAAGTAGTGATCTAGAACTAAGAAAAACACATGTCAGAAATTTAGATGATGGCAGTGACAAAGACCCTATAAAGAAAAATTTAGAAAAATCCCATGCTATACATACTTTTAATAAAAGAAAGAGAGAGACTCATAAAACAGGACTGGAAATACCTGAAATTAAGGAGACTCCATGAGCTATGGATGCAGATGAAGTGATAGAGGAACCCAACTGGTCAGAGTAAAAACTATTAGAAATGATGGAAATTGGGGAGGCTCTGGTTACCCAAGAACCAAAGATATTTGAAGAAGAATCTGTCACACTTCACCACGCAACCTACCATTAAAATTCCAAGAAATTGTTAATAGAAAAGGTTAACATGAAAATTAAGAAAGTGTCTGAAAAGCGCAAATTAGAAATTTATTTCCAGGGGGTTGCACCCTAAACAATTGTACAATTTCACGAGGCAACTAGGGAAGCACTAAAAGAAACCATTTTTTATATGGAGAAAGAGAATTTAATTTTAAAATAAATAATAAAGGAATTAGTGAAAGCTCTAATTATGAAACCAATGTTTGTTGAACCTTTTAATTGCAATTCAACTAACACTTACCCTTGCGGACATCCCAGAAAGCAATAGCAAATTGAAAGGTTCCTCTAGTCTGTCGTTAGCTATGAGAAAATAAATTGGAGGTGGAATCCATAAGAGAATAGACTTAATCCATGAAATTTTGGAGCTAGCACAAAGTTCAATCAATTTTTCAACAAGGATTATGCATTTCATAGAATATCTCCAAAAGGATCTAGAGAATGATGAAGGTTTTTACAAGGAAGTTGTGGGAAAATTTGCGGAAAAAGTTTCAAGTCTAAGAGACACCCACATAAGAGAACAGAACTGTATGTCTAGTATCTGAATGAAGCAAATTAATGCTTGTTAGTTGAAAATGATTAAATGTTTAAGAGAAATGTTGTATAAACTGGATGTTGTTAAAACCAAGAGAGGTGACCTATTTCTACAACTTGTTGATCTTACAAAAGAATTTGATGGCCCTACTTTATTAATGGATACTATAATTATGTCTAAAGATCAACTATTGGGACAACTTGAAGATTAAAGTTGCATGAGCAAGTGAGTTTAGAGACTCAATTGAATTCTCCGAAGATAAGGTAGAAAGGGTGTGTTCGATACATTAATAAGAATGATGATATTAAGGACACATTACACCAACTAAGCATTAATTTAAGAGAAATGGAGAATGAATTATTTGAAGTAAAAACCAAGCATAAAATAACGGTTTCTCCGATGAGGGAGTACATAGAAGAATGCTTAATAAAATCATTAATCAAGATCATCGAGATAGATCAGCATGAAGCAGTTAAAGTGGTTATGCCACCTCCAACACAACGGCAACCATCTACAAAGGACACCTCGAAAAGCAAGTAAATTGTTGGAAGATTTACATCGCAGTAAGTACAATAGCAACCTTATTATTTCCCTTGCCATCTTTATTCTCCAGTCATTTTTTATTTTTCCTTTATGTTCCCAACAACTTGTGAAATGTAAGGTTGGCCCTTGAATTTTTTTTCTTTTGTCTTCCATGTCTCCCTTTCATTTTATGGTCCGCGGGAGCCCCATCCCAGTCCTCTTTGAAGGAAAAATGTAGTCTATTTTATTTGTAACCCAAGACATTACTTCTTATTTATTTAAAGACATCTATTTTTTTTTAGATTCTCATAAAACTAGTTTGGGACATAACATTATTGATTTCTCAAGACTTGAAATTTAAGAATGAGATTTCATATGTGTGTCTATCAAAATCTTCATTGGGTTTAATGAAATGATCACTTAAATTTCTATATTATATATGGTCCATATTTTCCTTTCCTTTTGTTGAATATTGTGTTCTACTTGGATGAATGTTGTGATGGAAATACCATCCTATTTTAATGCATACTCTTTTGGTTTATAATCTTGGAACATAGTGTAAATATTTTTTTCTTATAAAATACTTGGTCCTTTCTTAGATATTCTTTACATGTGAATACTTATTTCAAGAATAAGCATGATCCTCTCTCATATGCTTTATTTGTTCTTGTATGCTATTTCAATTAGAGGAGTACCACCTGTTTAAAAACATAGGGAGATTTATCCTCATGAGAATGACTTAAAGACCATAAGATGGTCTTTTAAATCAACACCTCCTTCCCCTCTTTTTTGTGCCCTTTAACATATTACTTCAAGTGATGATATGGAAGTAAGATTATGCTATCACCCTCCCTCCTTGTTGTCACCAATTGAATTGGTGGGTGAGTGAGGCACACAAAGGCATCACCCGCATCCCATCTCATTGCTTGAAGTGGTGGTTTAAGGAGGTATGTAGAGGAGGGAAGGGAAGCAGGAAGGAAGGCTAGGTGGATTGATTCCCATAAATCCTTTTTTTTTCTTAAGTTAAAAGGAGAGGGAGGGTAGCAGAAGGCATCACCCTTCCTACCTCACCCTGTATCCATATATGTGTGTAACATAATTTTGATTTTTTTAATATTATTTTAAAAAACTTTAATACATTTTTTCTATTGATTTAAGTTTTTGCTTTCATTTTTTTCTTATATTTTTAGTTTTCTCTCCTATTTTTGAGTTTCTCCTCTAAAATATATTAGAGAATAATTTTTATTTTCTTTTTTTTCTTAAAACATTTAAAGTTTTATCTAATTTAAATCATTTTTTTTTCTTAAAAACATTTAATGTTTTATCTAATTTAAATCTTTTTCTTTTTCTTCTTAAAACATTTAAAGTTTTATCTATTTTTTAAATTAATTTATTTTAAAAATTAGAAAACTACTAAAATTAAAATGTCCTAAAAATGATTTAAATGATTAGATTTAAATGATTATGATTGAAATTTTTTCTAGGTACTTTAATTGTTTAAAGCTCCACTTGAATTTGTTCTTAATTAACCAAAATATCCCTTGTGAATTATATCGAATATTTAATATATATTGACCAGATTTGAATGAATAAGTGAAAAAAAATTAAAAAATTAGAGGAAGTGAATTTTTTTTTTTAAATTTAGAGGTAACATTCTTATTTTAATCAATAAAAATATATTTAAAAAATAAATAATAATAATAATAATAATAATAAATTATCTTATGATGATGATGATGGTTAATGTACACTAAGACCAAAATTGGTCTATTGGACCTTGAGAAAAATAAGAGAATTTTTTTTGTGTGTGTTATAAATGTTTGTCACTTGCAAGGCCAACATTTCAACCATTGGCTAAGAAACCATAGCCCAGGGGCATTTAAGTCGTTAAAATCACTCAGGAATTGCACACGGCCTAGACCATACCAATCCTTGACATGGTTGGATTTTTGGGTGTCTTCTCCTTACTAAACACACTGTAAGGGTATTGAACTCGGGTCACCTAGCAAACAAAACCCACACCTTAACCGAATGCACTAGTGGGAATTGAAAAGAAAAATAACAGATTACCTGGATTTCTTTAAAATATTATTTCGATGCTTGAAAAGCATTAAGAGAAATGTTCCAAGATCACTAAAGTTTTGATGACATAGAAGGTTAGGAAGGTCGGTATTTTGACATATATTTTGAAATTGGGATCTAATTTGGGTATACACAGGGTATTCTAGAATAAAGTGTTTTTCATCTTCAACCCTCTTGGTGTCACAAAGGTGACAGATTCTTTCTTTCCGTGGTGTTTTGGGGATTTCCCAACACCTAGTTTCATTGTGCATCTCATGAGAATTAGTTCTTATTTTAGCAATATTGATTCTCTTCTTTACACTAGTCAAAACAGAGTGATACTTTTGATCTTCAAGGTTAGGGTTAACCACCTCCTTATAATATCTTAATTTTCTTTTATCCTCTAATTTTTATCAAACCATAGATTCTCCTAAAATTTAGCTTGTACAATATTTTTAATATCATCAATATTCTACAAATTAAATTCTTCTTTTATTCCCCAATTATTTAGAGAAGACTTGGCATCATTATGCCATCCCTTCCTGAGTCATTGGTGATTTTGGCTGGAGTTTGAAGCAATTTTGGGGAGCCTCTTTCCATCCATGTTGTTTAGCTCGTTCTTATATATTAAGTACCTAATAATAGTTGTGCTCTCAATGGGGGAAGGCTCGCTTCATTGAGGAGGATAGGAGAGGGTGCATTGCCCTTAATTTTGAGATTATAAGTTATAAAATTCTTTTGGATCTGCTCTACATTTTCCACGATTCTCAAGAGATATTGCATCCCCAAAATTCACATCCATATAAGATAACAGGAGTGAAAAGAATCTCAAAAAGGATCTTTTTCTTATCCCATAGCCAAAGGTCTACTAATTGACAATTATTTTCAAGCCCATAATAAGTTTTCCACCCTACATTTATCATTTTCTCAATGTTATAGTTACAATTGAGCTTGTGATGAATATCAATTCCAAGATACTTGTACGAAGGCGCTTCCTCCAAGATATTGTTGTCATATACAAAATTATTGTAAGTGATCTTGTTGGATTTAGTGATCATAACCTTTGTTTTGTTCTAAGTGATCACAATCATACTTTTACTAGAGAAAAATTCCTTGAGGATTCTAAGTTTCTCACTAAGGTCATAGGGATTCCTTCCCATAAGAACAATATCATCGGCATAGAGAAGAGGATGATTAATATACTAGCAATAGTTGGTCTAACACAACCTGCGACTTCCAAACAATCTTCTAACTTGTCAATGTAAATGCCAAAAAGGGTAGGGGATAGGGGACAACCTTGCTTGGCTCCTATATTATTGCAGTTAATTTATTTTGACCAACCCTTAGTGCTTCTAAACTTGGCAATAATGTTCTCATACAACCTTACCACCACATCTCTCAGCATGGAGGGAAATTTTGTCTCTTCTAACCTATTCCAAAGGGTCATCCTAGGCACAGTGTAAAAATCTTTCCTAAAGTCAACAAAACAACAAAGGAGTTTGGTTTGTTGCGCTCCTCTGCAATGATCCTAAGCATGATAAAGTGGTCCACAGTTGAATATTAACCTCTAAAATTGGCCTAACCTTTAGCTCTTTTTTCGTGGCATTCTAGCCATATGATTATCTTATTTTACAAAATACTTCCATATAACTTGGATAAAATGGGGCTAATCATAATGGTCCTATAATTAGATGGATTTATTTTATCCCCACTTTTAAAAATAGGTACGATGAGACTTTGTGTCCAAGGTTTAGGGAATCCCTATTTGATTGATAAATTAAAGAGCTTGTGTATGTGAGGGATCAAAATAGGCCCTCCAATTTTTAATATTTCAGTTGTCAACGAGTAGTGGGGGCAACCATCACTGGTTGGTATCCATGAATATTGGTTGACTCGTCACAATTATTCAAGTAAAACCATGCCACCTAGAATAACCCGTTGGTGACCCATAAAGGGGAAGACTTTCATTCATGCCAGATGCCTCTAAGTCTTGGGTTGTTAACATGTTTCCTTACATTCGAGGAAGATGATAAATTATATGATTATTATGAGTATATTTGTACCATTTTCTGTTTTTAGTTGTATAAATTATAAATTCATTTAATAGAGAACTTTTCATTTTTGAAGTACCAACATCTTGTTTGCATACATCTTCTTTTAGTAATGGTGAATATTATAAAAATGCTTCCAATGAAAATGAAGAGGTATACTTTTCACATATTAAAGAGTTTGATTGTAGTGCAAGTGGTGAGATTGAGAGCATTGATGAAGAATTTTCTTATTCTAAAGAATTTCTAGGCACCGCTATTGAAGGGAATAATATGATAATGGTCCATCTCAATATTTTAATAATACCATGGATTAGGTGAAAAATATTCAAAACCTACCTCAAGTGAGGTTTTTGATGATATTTTAAACAATTGCCTATATTTCATATATTTTAATTAATATGATATTTGTATGTTAATTCTAAAGAATTGTGGGAATTTATATAATGATCTTACATGAAGTTATGAATAGTTTTAATGTTTCTTAGCTAATATGATTTGATTATACATAATACAACAAGATTTCTTAGTTTATATGATATGAGTATGGATAATTCAACAATATTTATTATGAAATAATTTGTGTTGAATTCAATGAAATTCGTATTGATTTTATTACCAAGTTAATAAAATATTTGTAATTAATGTTGAATTTTAAGTTATGAGATGGTATTCTCCATAGTTGGCAAAACCTATCATAATTTAGTTGTCATTTGGTAGTGAGGACAACCATCAATAGCTATTATTCATAAATGCAAGTTGAATCATCATCATTATTCAAATTAAACCATGCCACCTGAAATGACATGTTGGTTGTCCATAAGGGGCAGACTTCCACTAATGCATGATGCCTCTAGGTCTTCAACCATTAACCTATTTCCTTACATCCAAGGAAGACAATATCTTAGTCAATCAGAAGCAATTGTAGGTCTTATTCTAGGGATGACATTGTCATGAGATTATTTATAGATTGGTTGAAAAATGTTGTTGAAAATGCATTATAAAAAATATATAGTGGTATTGGCAATACTACTATACCAAAATAATTTTAAATATGATAGGATTTCAAGCCTAAAAAAAGGTTCTTGGAGTTGTAAACCAACCTTGTAGGATTGTTATTATTAAGGTTTATTTTAAGGTTTTATTTGCAATAGTATCTCTTTTTTATTTCATGGTTTTAAAAATGTTATAATTTTTTTTCCTCAGAAAAAAGCTTAATTCTATTCATCCAAAGATAACCAAATTACATTCTGTAGGTGCTAAATGCATGACCCAATCCTGGGTAGAATATCCCAAAGGGACACAAAGTAGTTGGATGGAAAGCCAAAAAAAGAAAAGACAGAAACATATAACGACCCTTAATAGGCCAGAAACCCTTAACAAGAGAGCTCATCACAGAAATAAAACCCCAATCATGTAAACCCAAACAACCCCAGGAGGTCGGATGGACCAGGTTAGAGCGGTATGAAAACCGTCACAAGTTGAACCAGTTGCAGCAATGACGATGAACACCAAAACAACATCAGTAAACCATGAACTGCACGCCCATTCCTAGGACCTCAAGGTGAAGCCCCACACTGCACGCCCAAGGAAAGGACCTCAAAATTCTGTCACAACTTCCGCTAGATAGATAAAACATCAACGGTCACCAAAAGGGGCCAGATCTGGACATACATCAAACCCTGAACAATCGAGGAAACTAGAAGGAGAAACCACAAAAGGAGAAATATAACGCAAGGACCTCACTTAGAAGATACATATCTAAGTAAAAGAAAACCTGGCATCATCCCAGAAGGAACACCCAATAACTAGACTGCATCTCGAACACAGAACTGGATCCACCCTCAGGGCAGACACTAAAGAAACCAAAAAAGCAAAGAGGCACGAAGAGGATGCATACGCCAAAGAATCCAACCCCGACCATGCAAGGAGAGAAAAAGATTCCCTTTCGATCCTACTACGAAAAAAAACACAGATCTGTGAGAGGTCCTCAGGCCGCCGCATAAGAGAAAACCATCATCGTCGCATAGGAGCAAACCATCGTTGAAGAGTCTGGAGTATGCATCATTGATTGGCAATGGAGCAGCACCAGGAGAGTTGGCAACTACGTCAACCTTCTTCGAGAACCCTCGTCGAGAGAGGAGGAGCGAGATCTCGGGCGTCTGTGGCCAGGGTTTCCCCCAGCCGCAGAGCCCATCCACCTCCCTTAAAAATGTTATAATTTTACCTTCAAAAAAGGGTGTTATTGGTAGCACCACTTTTCGATTCAGGGGATTATTTGAAGGTTTTGGTAGCAACAATATCAATTGTTAATTCCATGATTTCAAAAAAGTTGTAATAATCACAAACAAAAATGTGCCATTGGTAGTATCACTTTTCAGTTCGGGGGTTGATCTTAAGGGGGTTTTTTTAGCAACATGACAGGTTGTTTAGGTCATTGTTGTAAAGAGTTATCATTTTAACCCAAAAAAAGGGTGTTACTTAGAACACCATTTTTCGTTTCGAGGATTAATTTTTGAATTCTTTGATGCAAAACTATGGGTTTTTAGGGATATAGTTATCATTTTTGTTGGGTAGTGAAAACACATACCTTCAGTTACATCTTATTGGAGGTTTCTCAAGCATTTGGCTTTCCATATGCTTGAAAAATGCTTGTGTTATTTTTGTTTAAATGTGGAATCATGTGAGGTGCCTCATTGAGACTTGTAACCATTTCTCCACTATCGGTTGAGCAATAAAGGATATCATTGCCCCATTCTATTCATCTTTGTTGTCTGATGTGTTATTTCCTCTATTTTCTTTGTTCATTAATTTTTTGTTTTGCTAGCTAGGTTACAAAAAGTAGTATCAGAGCAACGGTTTGTGAGAGCTGAGGGAAGATTGTCTGCACGCACCAAGGAAGGAAGATGAACAGAGCATATGTGATGGTTGGAACTAGAGTTGTTTGAGAAGAATTGTCTTTGCTACCCTCTTATGACTCAACAAGGGTTTCAGGGTCGAGAAAAGACACCATGTTTAGGTCGGGCATGGCAAAGGAACCGTGTAAAAATGTGTTATTTTATGAGTTATGTTGGATGTTCCCATTCCTTAAGCCACTTGGAAGTAGATTTGGATTAGAGTGCAACCCCAATAATGACTTCTTATGGTATACATAGGGAGAGTGTCTTGGGAAAAAAGGAGGCATCCTACTCTTGCAAAAGCATTTATAAATGGATAGAACATAATTCTATATGCAATGCAACATGGGATCTTATCCTCTACATACTTACTTGGAATATGAATGGAAAGGTTGTATGTAATGACTTTGTCATAGTTATGGGGAAAAGCATATCAGAAAGATTTGATCTTTACATTGTAGGATTGCAAGAATACCCCCATGGCGACATGGCTTCTATTTTTCAGAAAGATTTGGGTCACAGTCATACTTTGGTTCATTTTGTTGTCATGCAATCATTGTATCTCTTCATCTTTGGAAGAAAATATTATGTACTAGTTATCACATACGTGAGGTTGGAAAAAATTGGAGAGGGAGGCTTTGGTAGCATCATGGAGGTGATGGTGATGGAAATGATGATGGTTCACGTGGTTACTGTGGAGCCGACAATGATGGTAGCGGCAGTGTTTCTCGTGGTTACTGTGGAGGTGATGATGTCGACAGCGATGGTAGCAATGGAGATGGTGATGATCTCAAGGTCAAGCTTGTGGAGTGCAATGTGAACGTTTTTCATAGCTAGGAGATCTGGTGTGTGGAAGAGGACTTGGTTTCCCACTGAGATGGTAAGGAGAAAAGAAGAGTAGCGAGCATGCCCAACATGGGGAAAAGGTGAGGCGGCAAGTCATCATCTATTGTCGGGGTTGATTGTTGAGGATAGTAGGAGGTATCTTGAGGGATTTATGTCTTCAGGTGTCACTATCGACAAAGCTAGGGAGGTAGTAAGGTCCATTTAGAATGATGGCAGGGTGTATGATAGGCCCTCCATGGATGTCCCATTCTCGCTTGGAAGTAGGCATGTGTTTGACGTAACCATAGAACATTCCAAGAAGATGGGTCGCAATTAAATTGTTCCTGAACATATCGTCATTGCTCTCTTCAATGTCAATGATGATGTTGGTGTTACCTCCCTTCTTCAAAGAATGGAAAAAATGATGAATGCAAAGTTAAAGGTGGAGCTAAAAATTTAATTATATGTAAATGAGCATAAGATTGGAAGACCCGGTTAGGCATGCGTACCCTAGGTTTGAAATTTCACTGGTAAAGTCTAGACTTAGACCTAAGTAATAGGAGGAGCATGCAATATTCTTGGATATCATGACTTTGAGGGAGGTTTCACTAGATTTGGTCATGGAAAACCCCAAGTCAAGTTTAAAGGGAGGAATTCTAGGACAACATCGTAGTTTTGGTAGCCCGTATTTGTAGATCCCATGGATTGCATGTAATGAAGCCTTTAAAAGGACTTATAATACTCCATTGAAATTAGCCTGGAGGTGAGGGGTAAAGACTCACTTGGCTGGCTTGGTTGAATTTGGTCAAGGGAAAAAAAATTTGTATTTGTGTTGATTAGGGTGGTGGAATTAAGGGACATAGATTGTGGGATCCTACTTACCACAAAATCATCATTTACAGAGATATGTACATGGAACAACTAGAATTTGTTTAGCATTGCAAAGGGATATTTGTTTTCAAACTCAAGGAATCATTTTATGGCCTAAAGGTACTTAGGAAATGGTACAAGATGTTTGATTCCTTCATGGTGAGTCAAAATTTTACTAGAAGTGAGTATGATCATTGTGTTTACTTCAAAAGTTCCGATCGCATATACATTATCTTGGTGTTATATGGTGATGATATGCTTGTTTCAAGCAAAGCATGGTTGAGATCAATAAGTTAAAGGCTCAGTTGGTCAGGATATTTCAGATGAAGGATCTAGGAACAAAAAGACAAATCTTGGGCATAGAAGTACACACAGATGAGAAAAATGGTAAGTTGTGGTTGTCACAAGTTTATGGAGAAGATACTAATGAGGTTCAGTATGAACATTGTGAAACCGGTAAATATCCCTTTATCTTTACATTCTAATATTTCTCAAGTTTATGTTTGTTGATGTTTGAATATGTTAAGACTGAAACAATAACCTCATGAGGATATGAATCCCCCTGCGTTTTTATAGAGGTGGTACTCCTTGTTATCCCCGATTTCTAGGGATAACTAGGAGATCATGTCTCGAGGCCCACAGGTCCTAGACATGGAGTACCAAGAGCAGAACTGACCTGAGCATGGCCCTGGAGGGCCCATCTTTCTTCTCCTTCATCAGACTTATCTTGTCAGCAGCAGCAGCATCCATCACCTTCGGCTTAGACTTGTATCAGGGAAGACTCTTTCTCCATGAGGTAATTGGTCCAGGTATCATGGTATGTGTCATTTTTTATCATTATAACCTTTAGATATATGCATCTTATTCCTTTTATTTCTAACAACTGCTTGGATCTTACATTAACCCACTTGACCATGGTTGGGGGGATTGACAGGGTGTCCTAGAAAGCCTATACCCATAGGTCTTGGTTTGCCATCGGGGGGGATTTCTGAAGAGCCATCATCCGCTTCCATCATATCATCACTTTTTACATCTTATCTCCCACTCATCTTTCCCATTCCCCTAGTCTGGGCATTAGGATGATCTGTTTGTGGGGTTGCACCTTATCTCGTGGGAAGAAGGGGCTAAAGGCCTAGAAGGTAAAAGCAGCTGGTAAAAGATAAAAGCCATAAAAATAAAACTTAGAGATGCCTCGCCCAGGGATCCCCGAGAAGGCAATAAAAATCCTCTTAGTAAGAAATAAGAGGGACCCGAAGAAAAATAACAAAAACAAGACCTAGCCAAGAGGATAGGGGGTCTCATCACGAGCCAGCCTATTATGTTCATGGGTACCTAGCAGTATGACATTGCCACCATCTGGTTACCATGCCAGAGCAGTGACCTTTGGTTGCATGGCTAAGGGAAAGGAGGTCTCATCACGAGCTAGCCTTATCATCTCTGTGAAAGTGCTTGTGGGTAACATTGTCAGCTCTGGTCACCACGCCAAGGCAGTGTCCTCTAGTTAGACCTTGAAATAAAAAAAGAAAAAGCAATAAAATAAAAGAAAAAATAAAGGCAATAAAGGGATTGGAAAGAATTGCATCCATGACGGGTACAGCTCACCTTCTACAAAGGCACCCACAGGTAATATCATGCATCCTTGTCTTTCACTCTACCCGTATGTCTGGACATCCCCTTGACCATATCACCTCATTTTACATGGCTTGGATGGTACCCTCTAGAGACTCTCCTTTTCTTATGGATGCTGGCCCAATAGGGTGTTTTGTCTTTTTCTTCAGCTTTGTATTGTAGGTCATTGTAATGTCTTTAAGCTATTGATTGATATATCAGGGGTTTTATGCATGTATTTGATAAAATTAATGATGAAACATGATTGACATTGCTATGATCCTTGTGACTAATGAGCCCATGGAGGGAGAAGCTTTTGATGTGAAAGACCATGCCCGACGGACAGGTACCAGTTGGACTGGTACACATGGGGAGATGATTAGCTCGGATCTCCATGGGGCTGAAGAGCCCATCAGATGGTTGTTGGGACCCCATCAGGGGCAGAGACAGGACAATGATTAGTTGAGCTCATGCACATGAGAAGAAGAAGGATTTTCCATCCAGGACACTTTGGCTGAGCCCAGCCCAGGGGGGTTGACCCTTCTCAGATGGAGCGTTTCCCTTTGATGACCAGGACATCACCCAGGAGGCCTTGAAGTCACCTTGAGAATGTGGAAGTTTGACAGGACAACTAGCACGTGTGGCAACTTGGAGGAGCCCAGGAAGGGCTAATGTTTGACTTCTGGATACTGGAATAGCCCCAAAAGGGCCTAATGTCTCCCTCAAAGGGGCTTAACGTCTCACTTTTTTCTCATTTAGGTCTTTTACTTAGCATTTAATGTAAAAACAGTATGACTTTGGTTTGTAGCCTTGTCGGCTATTTTTTATGACCTAATTTTAATTATAGGTCATGATACACTATATATTGAGGATGTTTTTCCCTCATTTGAACATAACACATCACTCACTCTCCTAGTGAGTTCTGATTTTTTGTGCCCTATTAGGGTTATTGGCTATTTTGAGGAAGGCGCACTTGTTTGGAGAGGATATTTTTGGCAATTTATGGTGTTTTTCTTGAAGGAAGGTTTACAACTAGGGTTTGCATGTTATTTTCTTGATGATTTGTAAGTATTTTTCTACAAAACCTCTTGATTAAATGGTTGTATTTTAATTTCTTGCATTCTATTTATATATATATATATATATATATATATATATATATATATATATATATATATATATATATATACACACATTGTTGAATCAAAACCCTAGGGGACAAACACACAAGTAGGTCGTTGTCTCATGTCCCCTGATAGAAAAACCTTTTAAGCCATTGAAGAAGAAGAAGGGAGCCTAGCCATTGCTACACTCATTCTATCTTCTTCCCTTAAGCTAGCCGTACTTTTAAATTTCAAGAGAAAGAGGACGTCCCAGGCCTGGGTTATCTACACCTAGGGTTGTTTTTCTTTTAGGGTTTGATGAAAGAGCCTTGCCTTTGCAACACTCTCCCTCTTTAAACTCTCTTGTCTTGATTTACTTGTCTTTGAGCTAGCCATTTTCTAGGAAGGAGGAGAGAGCACGAGGCCTTGCTTAAGCAACATCAGAGTGAGCCTCTCTCCCCTAGGGTTTTGTCTTCAAGGCCCTGCCATTACAACACCTTGAAACCTTTCCATCTTGTTCTTTAAATCTCATCCTCTTCAAGTTGTGTGTCCTTCTCCTTTTGACTCCATAACCCTAGGCACTGATCTTTAACCTCCAACGTTGAAGTGAAAGTGATTGAAACAACTCTCAAAACTCTTAAATTTGAAACCCTAACTAACAAACTAACCCTAACTAGGCTGACGTCATACTTGGTTATTCCATCTTGACGCAACACCTTTTGTTGATAAGAAATTAGATGATGGTTAAGAGAATTTATTGACTAAAGGATTAATTAAATACATTGTTAGCTACATCATCTAAATAGTTATTGATGAATTGATACTTTTCCATTGCTATATTGATAAAACGTTGATCTCATTAATATCTGTTGTTTCACATTGCTTACATATTGATGTCAGATAGTTACATGAAGTACTAACCCATTGAGTTATAGCCTGCACATATATTGTATTGTTGTTGTCTTGTTCCGAGCAGGTGTTTTGATTTAGGCATACACTTCTTTATTGGCTGATTAGCCGGACTATCTAACCTTGGTGGTAACCTGTGAGGAGGGACTTTGACCTTAACCTTTATATCTTTGCCTCTTAAAAACCCCAGGTTACCGGGGACGTCTCCCCTGGGTTAACCTCCCTAAATAGAAAGAACCTCCCCAAACATTGGGTGGGGAAGGTTCCTGTTACACTAGTTTGGCCTCTATCTTTTAGCCATTTGACCTAGCTACAAACTGTGTGATAACACTCCTCTTTGGCTAAAAGATATATCTTGAATATATTAGATTAGGAAGAATGCTTAGACAACAAACCCTATATTTTTATTGCTTCAATTTATGCATGAAATCATTCTTCGATAACTTGATCTAATCTTTAAGTGAAACAAAAGTCTTTTAACAAGAAAAATATTTGAAGGAGAGCTTCAACATCAAAATATCTTTGTGCTCGGCATCATATATACAACCTTTTTAATCAGATACAAACAATACATCCATATATTCTCTTGAGAAATAGAAGGAAATGGTTTCGATCATTCAAAGAGTTTTAAAAGAATACAACAGTTATAACAAAAGAGAATTTGATAAGCATACTTCAAACATCTCACCCTTAGAAATCCCAAGATCTAAAACATCATTGAAGTCATGCCCCAAAGTAATTCTTTGTGGAGTTTTATTCATGAAATATATTATTCATTACAAAATAAATGACATTCACGTACATGGTTTTGAATACTCCATTATCATATAAGAAAATTATTTTGAAGAATACAAGAAGAACACTCAAGAATCTCAACCTTGTGCTCAATTCAAAGATTCAATAATAAAGTTTTGAGAAAATGGTGTAGAAAAACAAAAAGAATGGAGAAGATGGAGATCTATTTTCGTTGATCAGAAGCTTTGCTTCATATTGATGTTTGTACCTTCTTATTTTTATATTCTACCCCTTCCCTTCTCAATCATGGAACCCTTGATGAATCCCTTCTTCTCATTTTAAAATGATTCTTCTAACTCCTTAAGGAAGTTAGGGTTTTATCTTCTTGAATTTCCTGTACGCTTTTCTTCTTGAAATATTCACTTTAATTGATGACTTAATTAAGTCTCATTAATGAATTGACATCATTGATATCTGTATCTTGAAGTTGACCCCTTTCCGTCTTTAATAAAAGTTTTTTAAATAAACTTTTATTTTCAAAAATTGAATTAATTCCCCTTTTAAAAGGGGGACTGTATTTTGATTTTATGGATGTGATAATAAAATTTTCATCCATTTAAACCAATTTAGATGTTATCTTAGTCATATTATATTTCCAATGAATCCTTCTGGGCACAATTTAGTTTCCTGGATCTCAAGATATGACCTCGTGAAGTTGAGGTGTCAAGCAGATTTATCAGCAAGGCATACAAATGTTGTTGAATGTTATTTTAATTTTTGAGAAAATTATGGCAATTTTCAGCTCCAAATACCTTTCTCATCATCTTCCTCGTTGGAATATATTTCCAACGAGGAAATTTTTTCTCAATTCCGACTCTCTTATCTCAAGATATGGCCTTCAGAAGATTAACGCTCAACGGTCATTGATCGATCTTCATCGGGCAACCTGGGCCCTTGATTTGAATTCTCCTTCCTTCTTTAGAAATTTGAATTTTTGGTTAAAAATATTATCCCACATGTATGGGAGTATGGGAGTATGGGAGTCTTTATTGTATATAATACTAAGTGTAATCCACACTTAGTAAGGAACAAAGAATAAGAGACCATGGAGTGATAATTCGACCTTCCTTAGAAATTAATTAATAAAATAATGTTTTAAATACCCAATCAGCATGATGAGTCAGCCATCCAAATGTCTTCATGTGTCTTCTAGTGATGGGTCAATAATCTGCCACATGTATTATCTCTATTTGTTGACACATGTCACAATTTGTATGGTTTCCATATGTCTCTAATAGTTTAGTGCCATGTGTCATAAAATGAGTGGATATTGGATTTGCCATGTGGCATCCCTCCATAGGCTTCCATGTGTAAATTTTTCAATGGATAATGGTGATTCTTAGAATAATTTAATGTATAATTTAAGTGTTGTCAGAATGTGAACGAGAAAATTTAAGGAAAGGGTAGTATAGGGGGAGGTTAATTTGTGGATGGAAAAGGTGAGAGAATGATGTAGGGTGAGGTAAGGGGGGTTAATATGTAGGCAACGGAGTGTTGGGTTGGCATGTTGGGGTGTGAGGTAGGTGAGGGGGTAAGGGATTTTGTGAGTCCGTGATTCTAAAATAAACATGAAATTAAACTAAGTATGGAGTTAGGGGCTGGGTAAGGGGAGTGGAGTGGAGAGGAAGGGGAATGGCGGGTGTGACATATGGTGGGTTGGGGAGTGAGGGAGGTGAGTCCACCAACCCATGATGAATGAAATAACAATAAACTTAAGTATGGAATAAGAAAGAGTTGTTGATACTGAGAGGGGGGTGAATTAGTATCAAGTACAATTTAAAACCTTTTTAAACTTATACTTAAACCATTCAACTATATCCAATGAGAAATGAACAATAGTATAAGTGTTACACCAATACACCACAATACACCATGCACAATATATGGGAAATAATCAATAGTTATTGATCATGGGAAGTAATGACTTCCAAAGGTAGCTACAGCTTCCAAATGTAAAGGGAGGGATAAACCTCCAAGAGGAAGATACAATCCTCCAATATCAAGAGATGGTTTAACTCTCCATCCTTGCCCCTTCCTTCCGCCCAAGAATATATGAGAGATAATAAAAGTTTACATTAAATCATCACCATCAACCAACCATCACATAGAACCTGATAATGCTTCCTGAGACTTCTTCAATTTCTGCAATTCTTCAATTCTTGGAATACTCTGATCCTGTATATAATATTACTCAATGTATTCTTTGAAACTTCTCCAAGTTTCACTCCTTGAATCCTCCCCAAAAACAAGTTATAGAGAGAATGGTAGACCTTGTTCAATTATGGTTTATTCAGGATACCGAACTTGTACAAAATGCCCCGCACTCAATATTTAACATCAGATTCTGAAACCCGCACACAAGAAACTACAGTCTGTCCTATTTCCAATGCAATTTTTCCCACATCATTTGGATTCTCTATGAAGAAGTTATGACTGTTTTACCCGGAACACATGTTTATTGACTAGCTTCAGGACTGGTCAAAAACCCTATCTTCCATAGAGTGTATCTCCATAATTATAGAGAATCAAGAGATGAAATTTTTACCACATGTACATTGATATCTCTTCTCAATACCATAGCAATTTCACCATCAGAATCATCCTAGAAAAAAAAGTTATAGCGAAAATGGTAAGATGACCTGAAAATAACATACCTTAGAACACATCACCAAAAGACTTCATCCTCTCTTGAAATCTGGCCTTCTTTACTTCTTATTTCCTCTTAAATTTGACTTGTATATCAAATGAATGTATAATGATATTTATTTATACCAATTATGTCACTTCCTTTTAACATTATGGCCGACCTGACACTTTCTTATTTTGTAATTCTTTTCTTTAATTATCTTCAAGTCCTACATGTACTTCCTTCTTCAATTCACTTTGTCATCTTTAAAAATTCATTTCTCCTCAACCATGAGGACCCACGTGACATGCCACATACCACCGAAAACAAAATGATGTATACTATCCATCCATGGGTGTTGTATCTACATGTGCATTTTCCTTCATTTCCAAATACCTTCATCAATCTTGCAGTCCAAAACCCATGACTAGGGTTGACATCAATGAAAACAACCAATCTTCCAACAAGAGTAAGGGGAAAAGAGAAGAAATAAGAGAGCATGGCGGGTGTGGTAAGTGAACCCGCCATGCTATAATAAGAAGAAATAAAAAGGGTCTTGGGCATGTGAAGATTCAAGAAAACATGGGTCTTGGGCCCATGAAATTCAAGAAAATATGTGGTTATCAACCTAAAAATTTAGATGTATTTCCAAGAAATTAATTTTGTTCCAGATGGAAGAAGTGTCTTTTGTCGTTTAAATGCAAACCTGGATATCTTGAGCATATGAACTCGGATTTTGAATCTGAAAAATGTGTGACGAAGCTAATACTAAGGGCTACGTGATGAATTTGTTATCATTCAAATATTTTACTTTTCTAGTATCAATTTATATTATTCCATTAGCAGGAAAATATAGATGACAATTTTTTTGTCAACAACTGGCTCCAACTACGAGATAGTGGTCCCCTATGTGTTACTGAGAACACCAGAATTTGAAAACCAGTTGCCTTATCCATTGGGCCATGGATTCATATTTGAAACGGAATATTTTAATTCTTCCATCGTGGAGTTATCTTTAAATAGTGCTTCTATATAGTGATTTCCTTATTGTGCAAAACTTGAACTGAAGAAGCAAACTATGTACATACATGATCTACCTACCCTATCTTACTTGAAAAAAAGGGGCACTTTTAGGTGTAGGTATATTTCCAATGGATCCATTCAAACATCCAGTTGATCTTCGAAATGAGATCCATAATTAGTGAACATATTGAGGTTGGTACCAATGCGTCAAGGGCATATCCAAAGTGTGCCAAGCAAAAACAGAGCAATATACACTTGAAATTCGATTGCATTGTTTTGCCAACAATGCTTTGGAACCATGATTCAATGAAATCAACTCTTGGTTTCTCAAGAGTGTTGTTATATTTTATTGGAGAGGAACTTCCAATTCGAGAATACTTTCATGGTTTTCCTCATTACCAACCACATCCAAAATTCTTGAGTCACTGACAATGTTTTGAAAGAATTATTCCTTCATGGAATGGAAATATTGTGCATCATTGTTCTCAAGATTCATTTCTTCCACCAATTCTTCTTGTTGTTGATGCTCTTTAGGATATTCATCATATGTTGCAAGGTTGAAATCTTGTTGTGCATTGGGTGGAGGTTCCTCAATTTCATTTTCAAACTTGTTGCTTGAAATATCTTCATATGGAGTATGTGAAGGTATGAAATATTCATTATCTTGTGTCCATATGGGAGAGGGTGGTGGGAAAAAAATTTAGCAAATAAATTTTCTAACACGTTCCAACTAGTAATGATGTCTAGCAACAGTGAATGATACCATTCAATAGCATCCCCTCGCAGAGTTTGTAAAAATAATCTACATTTAACGTTGTCTTCAATGAGATTGAAAATTTCACATGAACATTGGAATCTAAACAAATGTTACTCTACATCTTATGAATTCTTTCCGAAGAATGTAGAAAATTTTTCCATAGGATTATTAAGCATTTGAAAATCTACTTCTAGTATATTTAATGGAGTTCTATGAAATCGCCTCCTTCTTTGGATAATTCTTTCTTTTGTTGCATCTTTTGAATCCATTTATGGGCTTGGTGAAGAAGATAAAGGAGCATCATGCTATGAAAGAAACTCCTCAGAGGAGTCATAATATAATTCTTCTTGAAATTCTTGAATTCTTTCAATGGAATTTCCTGGGATTTTAAGAGTTCTTTTAATGGAATCACCAAGGAGTTCATTCTCTTGAATCATTTGTGATTCTTGGCTCTTTTTGAGGTCATCTAAACATCTTTGAATAATATTTTTATAAACCTCGTGCATCTAGAACAAGCAACAATCTTCTTGAATCTTCCTTTCAAAAATTTGAACCATGGAGACTCTGGTTCCTCAATCTGATCTGAAGAAGGGCCTCAAATATCTTGAAAATAAATGGCTTCCCATTATGGTTGCCAAAAATGTTGATGTTTGAATCTTTTAATACTAAAACAACAAACTCATGAGGATATGAATCCCCTTGCATTTTTATAGAGGTGGAACTCCTCTTTAGCTAAAAGATATATCTTGAATATCTTAGATTAGGAAGAATGCTTAGACAGCAAACCCTGTATCTTTATTGCTTGTATTTATTCATGAAATGGTTCTTTAGTAACCTGATCTGATCTTTAAGTGGAACAAAAGTCTTTTAACAAGAAAAATATTTGAAGGAAGGCTTCAACATCAGAATATATTTGTGCTCAACATCATATATGCAACCTTCTTAATCATATACAAATAATACATCCATATCTTCTCTTGAGAAATAGAAGGAAATAGTTTCTATCATTCAAATAATTTTAAAAGAATACAACGGTTATAACAGAAGATAATTTGATAAGCATACTTCAAACATCTCACCCTCAAAAATCCCAAGATCTGAAACTTTATTGAAGTCATGCCCCGAAGTATTTCTTTCTGGAGTTTTATTCATGAAATATATTATTCTTTACAAAACATCTGACAACGAAATACATGGTTTGAATACTCCATGATCATATAAGAAAATTCTTTTGAACAATACAAGAAGAACACTAAAGAATCTAAGTCGTGTGCTCAATTCAGGGGTTCAAGCATAAAGCTTTAAGAAAATGGTGCAGAAGAAGAAAAAGAATGGAGAAGATGGAGATCTCTTTTCATTGATCAGAATCTTTGTTGCATATTGATGTATGTACCTTCTTCTTTTGATCTTCTTCCCCTTCCTTTCTCAATCATGGAACCCTTGATGAATCCTTTCTTCTCTTTTTAAAACAATTTTTCTAACTCCTTGAGGAAGTTAGGGTTTTCTCTTCTTGAATTTCCTGCACACTTTTCTTATTGAAATATTCACTTTAATTAATGACTTAATTAAGTATCACTAATTAATTTACATCATTGATATTTGTATCTTGAAGTTGACCCATTTCCGTCTTTAATAAAAGTTTTTAAATGAACTTTTATTTTAAAAAATTTAATCAATTCCTCTTTTAAAAGTGTGACTATATTTTAATTTTATGGATGTGATAATCAACTTTTCATCCATTTAAACCAATTAATATGCGATCTTCATCATCTTATATTTCCAAAACGTCCTCCTATGTGAAATTTCATTTCCTGGATCTCAAGATATGACCTTGTGAAGTTGAGGTGTCAAGCAGATTTATCAGCAAGGCATAAAACTGTTGTTGACTGTTCTTTTATTTTTTGAGAAAATTTTGTCAATTTTCAGCTCTCAATACCTATCCCATCATCTTACTCATAAAAATACCTTTCCAATGAGGTAAATTTTACGCAATTCTGACTCTCGGACCTCAAAATATGGTCTTCAAAAGATTAACACTAAGCAGCCATTAATCGATCTTCACCAAGAAATATTGGCCCTTGATTTGAATTCGCCTTCCTCCTTTAGAAATTCAACTTTTTGGTTAAAAATATTATCCCAAATTTTATCCCTCTAGATTTTCTAGTATTTAATTGGAACAATGTCGAGGCACCCCAAGGGCTAAGACTCAAAATGAATCTTAAAGCCAAATTTGCAGTAAGGTAATTATGCAATATTTGGGAAGTTTTTCCCTCCCTCTCTCTCTCTTTCTCTTCCAAAATTGTAGGACCTTAAATAGTCTTAGCTTAGATGAAAAATTCTCTCAACTATTAGAGGCATATTTCTATGAGTGTTTCAGGCAATGAATATTTAAAAGGAGAATGAAGTGATGAATTGGAAGAAAAACAAGATAAACATACAGGGCACTACTAAGAATGAATCTTGTAGATTTTGGAAATAGAACAGTGTGCTGATCAATTAAGAATTCAGCATCTCTAATAGGTGTATATAGAACAATAAAACATGATTCAAATAGTTAACATCTTCATACACTCAAATTCAAGGAGGTACCTTCTGCATATCATTCAAATGCATAAAGAAAATGACAAGAAATGGTCATACATTCAGAGGAAATCACATATGTGTCATTACCAGATATCATACAGTAATACTGAAAATAAAGAATAGCTTGTTTTCTAAGATTTTATATATTAGATATGATAGAAGAAAAGCAAGAGTGTAAGGAGATGCTTTACAAGAACACAAATAATATAAGGAAGGAATTACATATTGAAACTTAAATGCGGGGGTTGAATCTTTGTTGCTTGCAGCATTTAGACTGTGCTCAAGGTATCTGGTCATACAACTCTAGTTGTAAGAAACTCTTCGATTCCCCAAAGTGTCGACCCTAACAATGGGTGCCTTCATTGTTTTTTATTCCTCTCACTCATGCCCTAAAACTGCTTCCTGAAACCACTTCTAGCTTCTTGATTCTTGCATGGTTTCTCTCTGGTAAAATCGTAAAATAAACTCCCTTTACGTGTTGGAATTTTGTTATGAGAATATCATGGGGTAGCTAGAAACTTTCCAGCCAAAATATACATCAATCTCGGTTCCTAAATATATATCTATAATCATTTATCTTACTCCTCGATACTTGAAATCAAATATGCATAGGTGTGAGACTCAACAATCATCGGATCAAAATCAACGAGCAATCTCAACCATCAATGTTTGAACACGGGACTTCATGTCATCGAAAAATAGCCTTGATGTATGGTGTATTGGTGATTGACGTGTCGGTGATCGGGGAATAGTTGTGATCAAATATGGGTCGTCCATCTTAGACTAACTATGAGCCCTCCAACATGGACCTAATTAAATATGGGTCGTTGATATGTGGACTGATGAGCCCGATATGCCTTGAAATTAAAAAATTAAAACTGGGCCATCGATCAAGAACACGATCAGATCTAGGTCGATGATCATCTGAGCCTACTCCTTCTTTAACGACATTGTCATCAATACGATTAGGGATAACTTACATCGGGGAAAGGTCCTTGTGTTTCACCGGCGACGACATCTACAACGATCTCCATCGTCCATATTTTGTGAAAACGATAAGGGCCCTTGATCTAGATAGACCAGAAACCAAAATTGGCTAAGGAATTTGACAGTCATGTTGACGTCACCATAGATACCTGGTGGCCTTATAATGGTCTAAACTAATACTAATGTGGCACAGAGGAAAGGACATGTGTCACCCATTTTCGGGATGTTGACTTGTATATACGATGAGTTCCCCATGTCCACGTGGCAGCTGATGGTTTTCCCTAACAGTGTTGCACTAGCATTTCGAGTTCTCATCTCTTTACATTTCACTGACGATGACATCATTGTCGACATTACTCTATGTATATGGAAACTCGCTCTGCATTTTTTTCGATGATGACATACACCATGATCTCTACCATTGATATTTCGCCCAACAAAAAGCCAAAAATGGCTAAGGAAACTATTGTCACGCGGATTTTGGACATGTGGCATCCTTATGTTGGTCCCCCAATGGTGCTGATGAGGCAACCAAGCAAGACACGTGTCACACACTTTTGACATATTCACCTAGGCATTTGGTGGGTTCCACATGTCCACGTGGCAACATCTGATTGGTTCTGATAGGGCTCCACTAGAGGGCTAACATGATGCCTAACCCAAATGATTTCGAGGCCTAAGATAAGATCTGGACCATTGATTAGTCTCACTTGAAAAAGTCTTAAGAGAAAATCTAGGTTTTCCATCAAAGGATCCCATCATTGGGGTATGGGTCTGGACTTCAAACATGATTCCGACGAGGGGAATCTAAGACTGCATCTCAAACATCAATCTAGAATTGCAAGTAGCAGTCTGACAACACACGAGGTTTGTCGATCTAGCTCAACCAAAAGAAAAAAATTGGCTAAGGCATGAACATTATCACATTGATGTCACCCTAGATGTGTGGCACCTTCTCACTATTCCGCATTGGCATTGATCTGGTAGACAAATGGGACATGTGTCACTCAATTTTTATGTGTTGACCTGTGCATTCGACGGGTTCCACTTTTCCATGTGGCATTCTCTAATTGGCCCTAGCAGTGCTCCGCTGGCAAGCTAACGTCACACCTGACCGAGAGGCTTTGATACTTGGGAATAGATATGGACCATTGATCATCCCCACTTGATAAAGGTCTGAGACCTCATCTCGACCATTGATATGGAGTTACAAACAAGATCGTATCTGGACCATTGGTCGCAGGGGCCTCATTTGCAGTGGTTAACAATGAGGTCTCGAGAGGGTCTCCAACAAAGGAACTCTGATGAACGTCGATCTAGTACCACATATAGGATCGGATCTGGACCATTGATCATAGGTGCCTCATTCGGAGTGGTTAATAGTGATCTCCCTAGAGGGACTCTGATGAAGGAACTCTGAAGATCGTCAATCTGGCACCATAGACAAGATTGGATCTGGATCGTCCATCGGGAGTCCGAGAATCACTAAGGGTCATTGGTCTCATTGTGCTCAAAAGAAAATTTTGGCTAAGGTAAAAATCGTCATGTTGACGTCACTTTGAACACGTGGTGAATTTTTGTTGGCCCGTGGTTTCACTGACGTGGTAGGGGAGTAGGACACATGTCACCCATATTTGATATTTTTACCTATGCATCTGGCGGGTTCCACATGATCATGTGTCACCCCTTGGTTGGCCCTGACAGTGATTTGTTGGTAGGATGACATGACATATTGTCAAGAGGCTGTGAGATCTGAGATCATATCTTGACCATTGATCAGGGGGCGCGCTTACTTAAATCTAGGTCGTTGATTAGAGGTGTCTCATCGGAGTCGTCTAGACGATAGGTTCCTAGATGACTCTGACGGGGAACTCTGACGACTATTGATTTAAAAGGTTAAACGTGTGATGTGATCTGAAACATCAATCTTTTGGGGTCTGGGAAATTGTTAGAGCTATGATTGTAGGTTGTGATCTTGTTATAATCTCCCTGGCCAAGAGTGTTAGGCCCCTTTTGGACTGCGACAAGCCCCTTTTGGATTGCGACAAGCCTTGAGGCCTTAATTTTTTCCTTATGCACACAAGGGCATGGATTTTCTTGTTGTTTCTTAATTCTGCCTTAGGAAAATTTGACTCTAAGTTGCATAGAGGCTCTTGAAGCTCGACTTATTCCTTCAACTTGCTAAATCTCAGCCTTATAACCATGATTAACCTTCATATATTTTAAAAGAAGAAATATAGTACTAACATTTGGCTCCAACAGGGACAGCATACCCCTGTGGTCTGTTGAGAACTATAGACTAAGTGCCTTTCTTCTGTTGGGTTATGGAGTTTTCCCGAAAAGATACATCTCCTTCAGACTTGAAAATTAATTTCTTATGTGACATAAAAATGATCAACAACTTATTTTGTTAGAAACCTACCTACTTGCTGAAGTAATGAATGGTGAATGAAGTAAAATTAAAAATTCATGAACATAAATGAAAAAGAATTATTTATATACAGGGTAAGAAAACTTTGCAGTAATCAGTACTGTAATATGTGCTTGAGGAACCTCCCATTTATAGGATCCCCAAACAAATCTCCATCCATCTGAACTAAATAATAAGTGTTGCTATCTTGGACTGCAACCACTTGGAAGGGTCCAAGCCAAAGATTATCAAACTTTCCATGTTTCCCTTTAGCTTCCCTTTGAGCATCCCATTTCAGGACCAAATCCCCTACCATGAAATTTCTTTCTTTGGTCCTTTTCTCAAATATTTCTTTTATTCTTGCTTGATGAGCTTGGAACTTTATCTAAACTTGCTCTATTACCTTGTGGACTTCAATTAGCTGATTAATTCTTCTCTGCATGTCATTTGATTATGCCTCCTCATCTTGCAGTAATTTCATCACGGGGAGGTTGAGGTGAATGGGGAAAATGGATTCCAACCCATACACCAACTAAAAATGGGAAGTTCCAATGCCACTATTAATGCTAACTATGTCTGCCCAGATACCATATTTCAGGCGGGAATCCCATGCCTTCTTGTTTTGAGATAACATTTTCTTAATAATCTTGATAAGGTTCTTATTAGAAGATTCAACCAAACATTTCCCTATGGATAGTAAGCATTAAAATGTCCCAACTCTATGTTATAGTCCTGAAAAAACTTAACCAATTTGAAAGATTTGAAGGCCTAAGCATTATCAGCAATGATCTTTCTTGGGCACCCAAATTTGGATAAGATATTTTCCTCTAGGAACTTTATGATGACTGTATCGATGGTTCCCTTGTAGGTATGGCCTCTACCCCTTTTGTGAAATAATATATGGCTGTCAAAATCCATTTGTGTTGTCCACTTGAATTTGAATTAATCTCACCAATGAAGTCTAATCGCCAGTGCTGAAAAGGTGTCTCAACTTTGATTGGTTTTAGTGGGAGGGGAAACAACTTATGCTTTCCTGCAAACATTTGACATTGTATACACAGTCGAACCAAGAAATTTAAATTAGGAAATAAATAGGGCCAGTAATACCCAGCTCTAAGGATATTGTGTGCACTAGCTCTCCAAGCATGGTGACCCCCACACACACCCTTATGAAACTCAATGATTATACCCTTAGTTTCTTCCTCAGCAAGGAAATTTACTAGGATTCCCCCTGGGTCCTTCCAAAATAGATTTTCCCCCAAAATAAAATATTTTACAGCCTTAAGATTAATAGACCTAGCCCTAGCTTTATCCCATGTTGGTGAGCAACTAAAATTTTGCAAGTAAAAAATGATATCTTTATACCAATCAGTCTGGGAAAATTTGGCACTTACCTCTAAGGATGGTTCTTGTGTTTCATCCTCTTTGGACTTTGTTGTTGTGATGTTTGTTAACAATGCATTCAAGTATACAACTTTGTGGTTAGATTCATCCAATAGTTTGGCTAGTCCTTTTCCTTTTACCAACTTTGTGGGATTGATCTCCATGTCATACTCCTAAATCTTAGCAATCCATTTACCCCTTTTTCCCTGACTGTCAGGTTGTGTGACAATATCCTTTATAGTATTGGTAGGTACATAGGACAATATCTCAGAGTGCAGTATATAATCTCTGAAATCATTTAATGCTTTGACTAATGCACAAGCCTCCTTTTCCAAGCTACTATAATTCAGCTCAACATCTCTCAGGGCCTTGTTGAAAAAGGCTATGGGTTTCTCTTGGTCTTTTTTTTTTTTAGGAGCAACACAACAACTATTGTATATGTTGATGCAAAGGAAAAAATGAGGAAATCCTTGTCACAATTTGGGTTGATCATAACTAGAGACTCTCCCAAGGATTCCTTGATCCGTTGAAATGATTCCTTGGATTCAACTGTCCACTTGACTTCATGGTCCTTTTTCAACATGTTGGTAACATGCTTCACCATTTCAGCGAAATCGGGGACAAACCTTTTTAGAAAACCTATTTTTCCTAGGAAATATTATACTTCTTTCTTGTTCCTAGGCTGGCCAATTTGTTTGCTTGCCTCCACCCTTTCTAGATCTATCTTCACCCCTTCTTTTGATACAATATAACCAGGAAGCTTTCCTTATTCCATAGAAAAATAAGACTTTTTTGGGTTCAAGGACAGCCCAAACTTCCTATACTTCACAAAGGTTTTCCTTAAATGATTGATGTGATCTTCATTTGTCTTGGAGAAAACAGTAATGTCATCAAGGTATATGGCAATGAACTTGTCTCTCACACCCACAAAAGCAATCTCCATAGCTCTCTGAAAAGTTGTTCATGCATTTATCAAAACAAAAGGCATTTTGTCATACATGAAAGTTTCCCATGGTGTTGTGAAGGTTGTCTTCTATCCATCATCTAGGTGCATGGCCACTTGGTTGTATCCTGAAAAGCCATCCATCATGGATATCCTATTTTCCCCTACTAATTTTTACAGTATCTGATCCATCTTGGGCAGGGGTAAGTTATATTTTAATGAGAATTTATTCAGGTTCATGAATTCCACACATAGCCTTACTTCCCCAATCTTCTTTCTCACCAGAAATAAATTAGCAACCCATTTAGAGTACCTTAAGGGAATAATAATCTGGGCATCTAATAATTTTCTCACCTCTTTCTCAATCGTAGGCAAAAGCAGAGGATCAACTTGTCTAAGCTTCTGCTTAAAAGGCTTAGTACCAAGTTTGAGGGGTATTCGATGTTATATGATACTGGTATCATAAGTTTTTAGGTCCTCGTATCTCCATGCAAAGACATCCATGTACTCTTTGAACAGCTATAAATACTTTTCCCTATGATCAGCAGGGATATTTTTGGACAGCTTAATATATTTAGGATCTTTTTCAATTCCAATATGATATGTCTCAATGCTATCATCTTTGGGGAGAATAGTTGGTTTGACAGGTACATTGTTTCTATCAAACAATTGTTCTAAAGGCACCAGTCCTTTGGGTATAAATTTATTATTAAGATGCAAGATTTTATGCTTAGCCATGTAATTGATAAATTTATGGATCTATGTAATGTCCCCCACCTCTTGGAGATGTGATGAGGAGACTCAGTGACCTGGGCACCCCCACTAGGTCATAGTCTCACACTGAGGGGGAAAAGTCAAGAAGTTAAAAATTATATTTTTAAGTTGACTTAAGAAAGGAAAAGGATAAAGGAGTAAAAGATAACTCAACAGAAGAATAGAAGATTAACCCTGGGAGTTAACCTAACTCAGCAGAGAATTAGAAGGAAAAGTATAAGTAAGAGGCTGGGGTGCACCTATTACTCATTCTGATTTGGATATTTCTTGTTAGTGCTTTGAGCATTCAGTTTGGGGGTTTGCTGCACAAACCCTTGTGAGCAACTCAGTGGTGAAATATCACAAACCCTTGTGAGCAACTCAGTGGTGAAATATCCACTCACCTTGTTCCAC
>JASDQU010240723.1:37909-61597 GCA_032191745.1 Picea mariana
CTAGTCCTTTTCCTTTTACCAACTTTGTGGGATTGATCTCCATGTCATACTCCTAAATCTTAGCAATCCATTTACCCCTTTTTCCCTGACTGTCAGGTTGTGTGACAATATCCTTTATAGTATTGGTAGGTACATAGGACAATATCTCAGAGTGCAGTATATAATCTCTGAAATCCTTTAATGCTTTGACTAATGCACACGCCTCATTTTCCAAGCTACTATACTTCAGCTCAACATCTCTCAGGGCCTTGTTGAAAAAGGTTATGGGTTTCTCTTGGTCTTTTTTTTTTTTTAGGAGCAACACAACAACTATTGTATATGTTGATGCAAAGGAAAAAAATGAGGAAATCCTTGTCACAATTTAGGTTGATCAGAACTAGATACTCTCCCAAGGATTCCTTGATCCGTTGAAATGTTTCCTTGGATTCAACTGTCCACTTGACTTCATGGTCCTTTTTCAACATGTTGGTCACATGCTTCACCATTTTAGCGAAATCGGGGACAAACCTTTTTAGAAAACCTATTTTTCCTAGGAAATATTCTACTTCTTTCTTGTTCCAAGGCTGACCAATTTGTTTGATTGCCTCCACCCTTTCTAGATCTATCTTCACCCCTTCTTTTGATACAATATGACCAGGAAGCTTTCCTTATTCCATAGAAAAATAAGACTTTTTTGGGTTCAAGGACAGCCCAAACTTCCTATACTTCACAAAGGTTTGCCTTAAATGATTGATGTGATCTTCATTTGTCTTGGAGAAAACAGTCATGTCATCAAGGTATATGGCAATGAACTTGTCTCTCACACACACAAAAGCAATCTCCATAGCTCTCTGAAAATTTGTTCATGCATTTATCAGGACAAAAGGCATTTTGTCATACATGAAAGTTCCCCATGGTGTTGTGAAGGTTGTCTTCTATCCAACATCTAGGTGCATGGCCACTTGGTTGTATCCTAAAAATCCATCCATCATGGATATCCTATTTTCCCCTACTAATTTTTGCAGTATCTGATCCATATTGGGCAGGGGGTAGTTATCTTTTAATGAAAATTTATTCAGGTTCGTGAATTCCACACATAGCCTTACTTCCCCACTCTTCTTTCTCACCGGAAATAAATTAGCAACCCATTTAGAGTACCTTAAGGGAATAATAATCTGGGCATCTAATAATTTTCTCACCTCTTTCTCAATCGTAGGCAAAAGAAGAGGATCAACTTGTCTAAGCTTCTGCTTAAAAGGCTTAGTACCAAGTTTGAGGGGTATTCAATGTTATATGATATTGGTATCATAAGTTTTTAGGTCCTCGTATCTCCATGAAAAGACATCCATGTACTCTTTGAACAGCTATAAATACTCTTCCCTATGATCAGCAGGAATATTTTTGGACAGCTTAATATATTTACGATCTTTTTCAATTCCAATATGATATGTCTCAATGCTATCATCTTTGGGGAGAACAGTTGGTTTGACAGGTACATTGTTTCTATCAAACAATTGTTCTAAAGGCACCAGTTCTTTGGGTATGAAGTTATTATTAAGATGCAAGATTTTATGCTTAGCCATGTAATTTCTAAATTTATGGATCTCTTCAGCCTACTCCCCAATCTCCCATTCCGTGTCTTATTCATCATCTAAATCAATATGAGTATTTGCAAACTCATCTATCACTTCCATGATTTTTTTGATATGTTGATCATCTTCAAAAACTTGCAAGTATTTGATATTATCAGGAATGGAAGGTATGTATCTCATTTTGATCTCATATTTAAATTGAGGGGTGGATAGTACTCTAAATGTATTGGAAGTTATTGCTAAAGAATCATCTAGTTGATTAAACTCTCTCAAAGTAGCATAAATATTGAAAGCTACATAAAAATTATCAATAATATCCCATACCTGATTTTTGTATGCCCTCATTCTTGGATGCCTTATTTGATAGGAACCTTTTACTTGTTGCACAACTATCTCTGAATCTCCAAATACCACCATCTTGGTAATTTTCATCTTTCTTGTTGCCTCCAAGCCTAAGATCAAGGCTTCACATTCAACCACATTATGTGTGGCCTCGAACTCTAGTTTGTGGGACAAATGGATTTATTTTTTGGTGGGAGAGATGAGAATTATACCAGCCCCAACTCCTTCTTTTGAGCATGCACCATAAAAAAAAAAATTCCATAGGTCATCTACTTCCTCAACAAGGTTTACAAGAGGATATACAAGCATTGGGGTTTCGTTGTACTCTTCATTTATAGATAGAATACAATAGCCCAGATATTCCTCAGCAACGTATATGGGGTGATTCATAGGGTTGTTCTGATCACTGACCACATAAGAAAAAATTGTCTCTCAGTACATCCTTCTGAGCTCCCCTCCAAAAACTACTACAGTGGCATAAGTCATATCCATCTACATAGTGCCTCCCAATTTTTGTGGCCAAGTTCTAGAAAACAACATGCCATAATTGGTTGATACATCAGCCACCACCATGTCCATCATAATTATTTTAACATGTAGCTAGCCCAAGGTGACAACCATTTCTTTAGTCAGCCCTTAACACTTCACCTTCCCAACATCAAACAAATAAAGGTCATGATATGGCCTAGTTATTTCCAACCCAATTTTTCCATGACTACTTTGAGCATAAGATTCTGTGATGATTTAGAATCGAGCATACAAGTGTGAAACACCTTATCATGAATATTCAAGGTCACATAGAAGGATGCCACAGATTCTTCTTTGTCATCATAATGAGGACCAAAAACTATGGTAGGCGACTCATCTTGTACATTCAAAGTATCAGGAGGATTTATTGATCCCTTCCCCTGCATCATTTTCTCAATTTTTTTATGGTATGAGGGGTTTTTAGCCAGCTCCACCAAAGGCACAGGAATATTGATCTTGAAAAATTCACATTCAATATTGAAAGGTGAAACTAATTCCTCAATTTATTTGGTTGCTTTTTCCCTTTTAACAGGCTTCAAAACTTCATCTACCTTAGGGACGTCCAAAGCCTATTTACCTTTATCTTTGTAAAGTTTTGGACCAAATTTCTTAGCCTGAGTTTGACTATCTACAACAACTTCTTTCTGTCAAGGCCTCAGATCATATTTCTTATGTATCTCAGCCTGTAGTGCATCAGCAAAAATTATGTATTGAACTGAGGATAAATCTCCTTTGTTGTGTTGAGGATCAAGCACCGATTTACTAGGATTTAGTGACCCTTCATAGTCATCTTGAGTTATATGTATGGCATCATTATCATCTTGAAGCATGTGGATTTCTTCTATGTATTCATCATATCTCTCATCTACTACTTATTCAATAAATTTGTTATCATTGTTGGTTTTTACAGGGGGATGAATGGGTTGTTCTTCATTTCTCCTCTCCCTCCTCATCAGTTGTGGATTAGGAGGTATTATGAACTGATTACGATTAGGATTCCTTATGCCTCCCTCTTGGGGGACTCTATTTGTATTTTTATACTCTATCTCAAATCTAGAAATTGTATTTGTCAGATACTCGATCGATCTAGACATCTTATTCATATTTGCTTCTTCGGGTTCTCTACTTGGGTCAGAAGTACCACAGTCTTCCCTAACCTTTTTGTTTTCTACCTGATATTGTTTTTGCTTCATCTTTCTTGATGCAGTCATGTTTCCTTCTATGTATATTTCATCCTCTTTCATTAATAGAAGGTTTGAGGACCTTCTTTATCTCAAATTCATGGAAAAATCAACATCAAATGCCCTAGCATATGTCACTTTAGTTGTTGGTTGTGATGGATTTATATATGCAGGGATCTTGTTATAAAGCTTATTAAACCTTCTATTAAAGTCATCAATGGTTTCATTGGCTCTTTTCCTGAGTGAGAAAAATTCATTCAAGTAGTATAGGCTATCCCTTTTCTCACCCCACTGTCTCATAAAGGCATCTCTAGAGTTGGCCAACTATCAATTGAAGCAACAGGTAACTCTCTGAACCATTTTCTAACATATCCCCTCAAAGTTTGTGCAAATAGCCTCATGAATACATTGTCATTCTCTACAAATTATTCATCTATGAAGTCTCATAAAGCACTCATATGCTCTTCAGCTGAGCGAGTTTTATCTCCATGAAATTTTGGCATATATTTCATGTATCAGAGAGGTCATGGGTAATTTGGGGAAGATTCAATGGGGCGAATATGGAAGTAACCCAAGGATTTATAAGGGTTGGGGGAGGAGGTTGACTTCCCCCAGGTATTCCTCCACCTAAGCCAACCATGATATTTTTAAAATGATGTTATGGGCTTCAAAAGATAGAGGAGGGACAAGAATTTTTAAAAAGGGTTGATGAGAAGAATTGACTTCTTGTATAAATTCTAAGGGAGAATTATGGAGATCGATTAACGGTTCTGGAGGAAATTTTGTAGCAGAAAATGAATCTTCAAATATATCAGACAGATTTACGGATTCTTCACTTTGATGAACAATAAAAGGAGAGATTTATAGATAAGAGTTACCTGATAAAAAGGAACTTTTACGCTCTCTGATGTTCCTCCAGGTCACCAGCTTTTCTGGATCTGAATATATCAGGACCTGATCAGGATCGGGGTGGCTTATGGGAGAGGCTAGATTGTCCTTTTGTGTAGTCTCCAAGTGAAATATTAACAGCCAAGTTCCTGAGGCATGTTCACCATCAAGTCTCGGAGCTTACAATGTCGTATCCCCATGGAATATTTCTTCAACTTACGTCCCTGGCAACGGTGCCATTTCGGATGTTATCCCTCGGGATGTTCTAGGTTGTTATTGGAATGATTATGAGTCACCCCATGGGATAAGACACAAAATGAATCTTAAAGCCAGATTTGCAATAATGTAATTATGCAATATTTGGGGAGTTTTCCCTCTCTCTCTCTCTTTCTCTTCCAAAATTTTAGGACCCTAAACAGTCTCAGCTCAGAGGAAAAATTCTCTCAACTATCAGAGGCATATGTCTATGAGTGTTTCAAACAATCAAGATTTAAAAGGAGAATGAAGTGATGAATTGGAAGAAAAACAAGATAAACATACATGGCACTACTGGGAATGAATCATGTAGCTTATGGAAATAGAACATGGTATTGAGAAATTAAGAATTGAACAGCTCTAATAGGTGTATACAAACCAATAAAAATGCTTCAAACAATTAACATCTTCATACACTCAAATTCAAGGAGGTATCCTATGCATATCATTCAAATGCATAAAGAAAATGACAATAAATGGTCATACATTCAGAGGAAATTACTTATGTGTGATTACGAGACATCATATAGTAATACTGAACATGAAGAATGGTATGTTGTCTAAGCTTTTATATATTAGATCCGATACAAGAAAAGCAAGAGTGTAATGAGATTATCTACAAGAACACAAATATTGTAAGGAAGGAATTACAGACTGAAACTTAAACGCACAGGATGAATCTTTCTTGCATGTTGCATTTATCAATTGATTGTGCTCAAGGTATCTGGTCAAACAACTCTGGTTGTAAGAAACTCTTCAATTCCCTAAAGTGTCGACCCTAACAATGTGTGCCTTCATTGTCTTTTATTCCTCTCTCTCATGCCCTAAAACCACTTCCATCTTATTGAAACCATTTCCATCTTCTTGATTCTTTCATGGTTTCTCTCCAGTAAAATCGTAAAAAAAAACTCCCTTTACATGTTGGAATTATGTTATGAGAAAATTGTGGGGCAGTTGGAAACTTGTCAACCAAAATATACATCACACTCAGTTCTTGAAGAGATATTTGTAATAATTTCTCTTGTTATTGGGTGCTCGAAAACAAATATGCACAGGCATGAGACTCAACAATCATCAAATCAAAATCAGTGAGCAATCTTGACCTTCAATCTTTGAGCACATGACTTCATGTCGTTGGAAAACAACCTCGATGCTTGGTGTATCAATGATCAAGGCGTTAGCGATTGGGAATAGTTGTGATCAAATATGTGTTGTCCATCTTGGAATGACTATGAGCCCTCCATCATGGACCTAATTAAATCTAAGTCGTTGATATGCGGACTGATGAGCCTGATATGCCTTGAAATCAAAAATTAAAACTAGATTGTTGATCTGGAACATGATCATATTTGGGTCGTTGATCGATTGAACTTGCTCCTTCTTTAATGATGTCATCGTCGAGATTATTAGGGATAACTTGCGTTAGGGAAAGTTCATCATGTTTTGCCAACAACGACACCTACAACGATCTCCACCGTCCATATTTTGTCAAAACAATAAAGACCCTTGATCTGGCTAGACCATAAACGAAAATCAACTATGGCATTTGACAGTCATGTTGACATCACCTTGGATACGTGTGTTGGTTTCGTGTTTTGATTATTTTATTTCGATGGCCAAATCCTTTTTGCATGTGATATTACATATGCTATGCTCTCATTTAGCCATTTTGAAGGTTTTCTCAAACATTTATATATCAATTCACCATGAATTTGCACCAGGTATGTATAATTAACGTTTTTGCAATGATTTTGTGATCAATTCATCTCAGTTAAATGTTTATGAAGATCTAGCGTATGGTTTTCTTGCAACAAGGCGAAATCGTGATCCGATCCTCCATCTTGTACCTCATCTGGCACTTCGTTCAACACTTGATCTGGCATGTGATCCGGCACTCCATTTGGCACGCGGTCTGACATTCAGAGCACATTGAAGCTGGCGGTTGGTATATTGGTGGCCTTTTATGGACGAATTGGGGACCTGAGTTTTATGCCCCCTCATTCCCTCCAGCTATAGAGCTCAACACACCTCGGATTGGGAAGTTGCAACGATCGTTGAGTGGCACACAAGATTGTTAGAAGATGTTGTTATTAGAACTCATTTAATGAGTTTACTATTTTTAGAGAATGTCAACCCTTCCAATGGTCGACCTCTCAAGCTTTAATCACCTATAAATACCACTACCTGCGGCATGACTAAAAGACAAATTTTATTGTTTGATACAGACATTATCACTGATTTTGTTTTATACTATGTTTTCATGCTTAATAACAGTGTTGCGTTAATTTATCCTCTACGTTTTCCTGTTGGAGTGTATCTAGGACCTACTCAGAGGGCCACCAGTGGTCTGGGTGATTATGTATATCAGTATCTATTTGCATGTATTTTGTTGCTTACTTAGATTTTGAAATTGTCTCTTTACTATATGAATTTCTCAATTTTAATTGTTGTTGTGTGTATATGTTAATTACAAATTGCTTATCTAATTATGTTTCCTTAAATTGCAGATTACTTGATTGAACTATGTATATCATAGAGGGACATCCATGGTTGTGTGTTAATAATAATATCTTGTTTGCAAGTTGTAGGATTTGGTTGATTGTAGTGTTATGTCGTCTTCTTCTTAGCTATAAGTTACTATGAAGGGTACTAATTTAGATAGGTTCATTTGAAGTCTTAATAGATTAATTGCTTTAGTTTTGATCATTTTGACAAAGCACTAATTTAGATTGGTTTCTTTGTAGCTTTGATATTTTAGTCGTTTTAGTTTTGATAGTTTTGACAGGGTACTAGTTTAAATAGGTTTAATTGCAATTTCAATTACTCTCTGTACACCTGTTTCATTTATTAATTTAGCTTCAGCATGATATTGTAGAAATAGATTTTGGATTATGATTTTTAATAGCATTTTGGTGATTTTGAAGTATGATTTTTAATGATAGATTAGTCCATTTTAGATTATGAAATCTCAATTATGAATTTGAGTTGTAATTTCTAGTTGGCATTAGTCAAGAGTTAGAGGTTTGCACATGGTGAATTTGAATTAAGATTTTTAATTCTGAATTTATGAGTTTATATCTTTGCTTGAGTTAGTGATTTTGAATAGAGTACTTTTTTAGCAGTTGTATGATAAAGTGAATGATTGATGCACAATGTTTAGAGATCACATGGATTCCAAGAATACTTAGTGTTGCTTCTATGATGGCAAAACTCTCTATAGATTGCCTTATCCATACTTTCCATTTCTTTGTAGAAGTTAGCATTGAATTAATTCCACTTGAAATATCACTAATAATCTGATGCCATCGTGATGTTATTCGACATCGAAGACACAATCATAACCTTTGAATACTTTTCTTCTTTTTATTGCAAGATAGAAATAGTTTTGACAAATTAGAATTTGAATACAGTCATAACACTCTTGCTTTTGGTTGAATAGATTAATGTTTATCCTTTACAAAACAGAAATAGTTATGAGTTCTTTTTAAGAATAGAGTTCACTTGTCAAGATAGTTTTGATAGATTAGTTGTTTACGTGTTTACTCACTTGTTCATTCAGAGATAGATAGATTAAACAATTCTGAAATAGATTACTTGTTGTTTTTTATTTAAAAAGAGATTGAATAGATTAACTATCTTTGAAATAGATCACTTGTATTTTCTTATTTAGAGATAGGTCAAACAGTCCATAGTTCATTGTTTAAGGTTAGTTAGGTCAAATAGTTTACATTTCTAGAATTGCTTGAAGCTTATTAACTAAAGGTTGTTTTACTTAGAATTTGTTAATTAACTAGATTTGAAAAGTCATTTCTTTAGAAAGTAGAATTGTAAATTGGATAGAGTGTTGATCCCTAGGGTAGACCATCTCCTTAGCTAGACAATCCTTCCATTATATTTTATGCCTTGGCTCATACAATGCCACAAATCTAAGCTTACTTACCCTGGGTTGACAATTTAATTGAGGGAATTAGTACATATAGAATACCCGTCAACGTGGTGGCTTTATACTGATCTACACTAATACTGATGTGGCACAGAGGCTAGGACACATGTCACCCATTTTCGGGATGATGACATGTATATACGGTGGGTTCCCCATGTCCACGTGGCAACTAATGGTTTTTCCTGACAGTCTTGCGCTGGTATGTCGAGTTGTCATATCTTTGCATTTTTTCTCCAACAACTTTGTCGTCAAAAATACTCTATGTATCCATAAATGCGCTTTGCATTTTCGTCGACAAAAATGTACACCATGATCTCTACCATTGATATTTCATCGAAACAAGGGGATTCGGTGATCTATGGTCGACCCAAAAGCAAAAAATGGCTAAGGAAACTATTGTCACACTGACGTTGGACACATGGAAGACTTATATTGGTCCCACGAAGGTGTTGACGAGGTAGCCAGGAAAGACACCTGTCACCTGCTTTTGACATATTCACTTGTGTAGCCGATGAGTTCCACATGTCCACATGGCAATGTCTGATTGGTTCTGACAGGGATCTGGTGGAGGAATGACATGACACATGAACCGGATGCTTTCGAGGCCCAAGAGTAGATCTAGATTGTTGATCGGTCTCACTTGAAAAAGGCCTAAGAGCATATATGGGACATTCATTAGAGGAGCCCATCGGAGGAGTATGAGTCTATACTTAAAACATAACTCCAATGAGGGGACTCCAATACCACATCTCAACCATCAATATAGAGTTTCAAGGGGAAATATAACGACGCAGAAGGGTCATATATCTATCTTGACCCAGAGAAAAAAATCAGCTAAGGCATGGACATTATCGTGTTGTCATCACCCTAGACACATGGAACCTTCTCACTGGTTCATGTTGGCGCTGATGTGGAAGATAGATGGGACACATGTCACTTGATTTTGATGTGTTGACATGTGCATCCAATGGGTTCCACTTGTCCATGTGGCATTCTCTAATTGGCCCTGACAGTGCTCTGTTGGCAAGCTGACGTCGCACCTGGCCGAGAGGCTTTGATACCTAGGAGTAGATCTGGATCGTTGATCAACCCCTCTTGAGAAAGGTCTGAGACCTCATCTTGACCGTTGATTTGAAGTTACAGATAAGTTCAGATATGGACCATTGATCGCAGGTGCCTCATTCAGAGTGGTCAAGAGTGAGGTCCCGAGAGGGACTCCGACGAAGGAAATCCAACGACCATTGATCTGGCACCACAGACAAGATCGTATCTGGATCTTTGATCGTAGGTGCCTCATTAGGAGTGGTTAATAGTGAGGTCCCTAGAGGGACTCCGTCGAAGGAACTTGGATGACCATCGATCTGGAACCATAGACAGGATCAGATGTGGACCATCCATCAAGAGTCCGAGAATCACTGAGAGTTGGTTATCTCGTCGTGGTCAAAAGAAAATTTTGGCTAAGGAAAAAATCGTCATGTTGACGTCACCCTGAACACGTGACAGGGGAGTAGGACACACGTCACCTGGATTTGATATTTTTACCTATGCATCTGGCGAGTTCCACATGTCCACATGCCACCCCCTGGTTGGCCCTGACAGTGCTTTGCTGGCAAGATGATGTGACAACTTACCAGGAGGGTGCAAAATCTGAGATCGGATCTTGATCATTGATTGGGAAGCATACTTACTTAAATCTGGTTCATTGATCGAAGGTGTCTCATAGGAGTGGTTTAGAGGATAGGTTCCAAGATGACTCTGAAAACCGTTGATATAAAAGTTTGAATGTGTTATGTGATCTGAACAGTCAATCTTTCGGGTTCCAAGAAACTGTTAGAGCTACACTTTTAGGTCACAATCTTGTTATAAGCTCCCTAGCCAATAGTGTTAGGGCCCTTTTGGACTGCGACAAACCCCAAGGGATTAATTTTCTCCTTATGTGCGCAAGATCATGGATTTTCTTGTTGTTTCTTAATTCTGCCTTAGGAAAGTTTGACTCTGAGTTGTGCAAAGGATCTGGAAGCTTGACTTCTTCCTTCAACTTTCTAAATCTCAGCCTTATAACCATTATTGGCCTTCATATCTTTGATAGGAACAAATACAGTACTAACACCACATGTATGGGAGTATGAAAGTCTTTATTGTGTATAATATTAAGTGTAAGGAGTGAGGGAGGTGAGTCAGTCAACCCTTGAAGAATGAAATAACAATAAACTTATGGAATAAGAGAGAGTAAGGGGAACAGAGAAGAAAGAAGAGTAGAGCATGGTGGGTGTGGTAAGTGAACCCACCATGCTATAATAAAATGAAATAAAAAGGGTCTTGGGCCCATGAAGATTCAAGAAAACATGGGTCTTGGGCCTGCAAAATTCAAGAAAATATGTGGTTATGAACCCAAAAATTTAGATGTATTTCCAAGAAAATAGCTTTGTTCCACATGGAAGAAGCCCCTTTTGTCGTTTAAATGCAAACCTGAATATATTGAGCATATGAACTCATATTTTGAATACAAAAAATGTGTGACGAAGCTGAGACTGAGGGATACGTGATTAACTCGTTATCATTCAAAAATTTAATTTTTCTGATTTCAATTTTTATTATTCCATGAGTGGGAAAATATAGATGACCAATTTTTGGTCAACAATTTCCTAATAGTAAGGAATAAAAGGATTATATGTCTCATATACCATATGCTAATACAATAAGACGGTTTATGTTTGCAATAGAATGTTCAAATATTTCACATGTAGTTGTTGTTTTCAGCGGACGCATGGAAAATCTAGGTAAAAGAGCATGGAAATGGGTGCTTCGATATCTTAGAAGCACGAGTATCACCTACATTGGTTGCAGTGATTTAGTATGTGGTTATGTTGATTTAGGATATTTGGACAAGAGGAGATCTACCTCAGGTTATGTCTCACATGAATGCAAGGACCTATTGGGTAAGTTTGGACAAGTATAAGATAAGATATTTTGTGATGTTCAAAGTGTTGTGCATTTGACAAATTGTCCAACATATCAAAATTGGACAACGCATCATTTTGTAAGACAAATTATTGATGGAGTTGGAGTGATCCATATTGGATAAAATTGTGAAGACATGTTCACATAACCAATATTGTTAGAAAAGTTGTGGTGGTGTTTGACTTATCTTAACTTGCAGGAAAAGGTGATGATTGATTTGTTGGGAAAGGTGTCAAGAAAATTGTTGTCAAGGTCGATATTGTTGGTTGGTGACAACACATACCTTCAATTACAACTTGTTGGAGGTTTCTCAAGTGTTTGGATTTTCATATTCCTGAAAAACACTTGTGTTAATTATGTTTAAATGTATAATCTTTTGAGCTGCTTCATTGATACTTGTAACCATTTCTCCATTGTTGTCTGAGCAATAAAGGATATCATTGCCCCCCTCTATTCGCTATTTCTTGTCTGTGTTGATTTTTGTAGCTTCGGGTAGGTATTCTCACGTGGCCTAGTTGTCAGGGAATCATCATGGGAACCACATTACACTATTTTTTGGTTGAAAAACATCTTTGGAATGAATTTGGGGCTTCATGGGTTTGGTGATGGGATTTGTGGGATTGTGTTGGGGATTCACACCCACGATAAAGTCTAATTTGACGTTGACTTGTGGAGGGGTTCTATGATTACCCCTAAGGATTGTATATAAAGGACATAAGTCATTGTGACATTTCATGGTGTAGTGTATTTGGAGACATGATGGAGTTGACATAAGTGAGAATGCACTTTTGTCAAGGAGCTTGGCAGTTTCAGCAAGGGAATGTCTGTAACTCTGGAAAATATGTCCTAGGAGAGAGGTAGTCGCAGAAGGAAGGAATTGTATGAGTGGAGTGAATCATACGAAAGTGTCCATATAATTTTTTCATATAAGTACATGGGTTGTAGTGGGAACAGTCGCGTATGTACGCAAGTTGCAGTGGACATAGTCACATATGTACGCGCATTGCATTGGGCACAGTCACGTATGTATGTGGGTTGCAGTAAGGTGAATTACAGATCCAAAAAGGATCCATAGAAGGCTAAGAATAACTCAGAACTCACAGAGGAAACTCAGAACGCTCAGAATGGATCCAGCAGACAAAGAAAAGGAAAACATTCAAGGTTCCCAAAACTCAGTGAAAATAGCATGATCGTGAAGAGTGCGTCACAATATTTCTAATGACGCAAACGGCTTGTCAAACAGAGTTATGGTTTGAAAGATATTTGTGGTCAAACATGGCCAGTCAACAGGGGGCCACATCATCATCCGTACTGCTGCCATCAGCAGCTGACATGGTAGGGTGATTTCATCGTACGGGATGTTGACTTCAACATGCCACGTGGAAGCAAAAGAGGCTTCCATGTGTCACCCGCCAATGGGATTTTCAGGGGTCCATGTGGAAAAATAGAAAAGTTCCACATGGCACCCCTAGGCGACGCCATGTGGCACCACCCAGGAAGCGCCACATGTCAGTACGAAATGACAGGGCAGCCACGTCAGCATAAAAGTGGGTGTATTAGTGGGTGCCACATGGCCCAATCATCAGGATACACGTGGCAGCCCGTAAATGTCCAATATTGACCCGTGAATGAATTTTGTTTTAAAAAAATATGGCGGGTCCACCAAATCTAGAGGACCACGCCAATGTTAGCAGTCAGTGGAAGTATCGATAGCGGATCCACTAAACTTAGCGGGAAATGGATATATTGCAACATATATAACAAACCAACATTTAAAATTGGAGACTGGTGGGATTCGACCACGGTACACCCAACGCCTTTACAACTCTGCCCATAACCAACACACCACCAATGTTGCTTTGTATATCCGCCCGTATTCAATACTTAAAAGGTACAATCTGTGTAGAGCCAGGAAAAGGAGGTGGACTGTACGGACTTGCAGACATGGATTTCAAGACGGGACTGTCATAATTGCAGGTTGCAGAGGGCATAGAAACTGAGACATAATTATTCTTGGGCGTGGGAGTGCCAGAGTTGGATCGGAGGGTGGAGACAGTCATTTTTGGGTAATTCAACGCCATGAATCCAGTGGTGATGTCTGTTTTCTGATCTAAGCATTATTTTTGCAACTTGATTTCATAATGAGGTATATTCATGTATTTGCCAAATTCTTTTGTTGAGTTAATGAAAGAGCCTACCAATTTGAGAGCAGGACTCGGAGATGTAGTCCACCAAAGACGAACTCCATTATCAAGTTTTTGTGGTCATATATGATGTGTATGTTTCTTCATTTTTAATTTTTCCCTTCTTTAATGGTGCACTTTAATTTATGCTCATTTAATACAATTCTTTATAAGTCACGATGAAAATATCTTGGATCATGTTGGTATCAGAGAAGCCGTCTTTGACTTGAATTATTGACTATGAATGCTTACTTGGGCCAAGCATAAGCACGTTGAAGGAACTCTTAAGACTTTCAATCCTGAAGTTGGTTGTGTATCCAGAAGGAAGAAAATGGAAGAAGAGGACAAGCGTGATGAACAAGAGAAAAACTTTCACATGGTCTTTTATCGCATGTCAGAAATGGTCGAGCGAATGTATGGAGATTACGAGAAGAGGATAAAGAAGAAAGGGAATAAAAAGGAAGCACATGCAGATGATGATGCTTCGGTAAACCAAGGGGCAGGAGGAGATCCTCTTGAGCCTCTTTCTTCACCTTCGAGTTCTATTTCTTGTTTCTCTGATCATTCTCATCATTCTCATCATTCTATCCATAAAGCCTCTTTTAAGAAACCATTATTAAAGCTTGATGTAAAATTTTCTTTACCTATGATTAATGGAGATGTTAATCCTAAAAAGATAGATAATTGGATTCGACGGGTTGAAGTATATTGTCGTGTCTAGGATATTGATGAAGATGAAGTTAAAGTGCAATTGGCTTCTCTTCGGTTGGAAGGCACCGCTCTCATATGGTGGGAGAACAAGCTTCAAGACAGAAGTGTGGTAAGCTTCTTTCCTCATGGTCAGAATTTAAATCAATGATCAGGAAGCAATTTTATCCATTAGGGTATTTACATAAATCAATGATGGAATGGCAAACTTTAAGGCAAAGTAAAGGTCAAACAGTCCAAAGTTTCATAGAGGAATTTAGGAAGAAAGCACTTGCACTAAACATTCCTTTAGATTCCTATGAAACGTTAATGAAGTATATTGGTGCACTTCACAATTATATTTGTCATACTTTACTATTGTTTAATCCCACCAGTCTTGACGAAGTTTTTGTGCAAGCCACTCACCTTGAAAGCAGGGGTAAGAATGGACAGGAGGAAAATCCATTCAAGCACTCTAAAAACCGTTTCAATAGAAAAGGCAATGGGAAGGACAAGAGGACAAATGAAACAAAGAAGGAAGAATGAAAACCCTCTTGCATCCATTGCGATAAAACTGGTCATGATAACGAACATTGTTGGAAACTACATCCAGAGTTAAGGCCAAAGCAGTTTGGAGGCAAGGGGAAGCCAAAGACCATTGCTACAGTGCAACATGATCTTGGTTCTGATTCATGTGATGAAGAAAGGATCGCAGCAGTTGGGATGCAAGTTAAAGATTCCTTTTATGCATGTTCAAGTTCTTTAAATGAATCACATGATGATGATAAAAGGAGAAGTGCACTATTCCACATAAGAGTTGTATCGAAACATACGAATATAGACACATTATTTGATCTGGGTTCCCAAGTCAATTTAATATCAGAGACTCTTGTTAAGAAATTGGAATTAACCACAAGACCTCACCATAAACCTTACCCTCTCAGTTGGGTATCTGATAAAGCAAAGTTAAATGTCACTAAGCAATGTAGGGTGAGGTTTTCTATTGCTTCTAAGATGATAGATGAAGTGGATCTAGATGTTGTTCCTTTGGATGTCTGTGGTATTGTATTAGGGAGTCCCTATTTGTATGATAGGAAGGCTATCTTTTTTCAAAAGGAAAACAAATACCATCTTACAAAATATGGAGTGGAATACATCATTAAAGATCACAACATAAAGGACAAATCAACACTTGTTAGTTCAGTCCAAGTAAAAAGAGTTATAAACACTAACAAGAATCTTGTACTCACGATTGTAAAAGGGGAATGCCAACATAAGTGTGATGTTGTTAATGCTCTTGATCCTTTACATAAGAATGAATTGCTTGAGATGAGACAGGTCTTTCAGTGGAAAGGCAGCTAGCAAAAGACCTTTGACACTTTAAATATTGGCATTGTGCCAATGCTCGCCTTACCTGGCCTTTAGCAACCATGCAAGTTTGAGACCAATGCCAGTACTAATGACATAAGGACAAACATGATTTGTAGATCTCATATTGTTACATCTATTATTTTGAAGAATGTTCCCTTAGCCCATATCAATAATGATGGATGGTATACTAATGATGAAATCTTCAAAGATGTATGTGGGATCTTCCAGGGTTTGCAGGTAAAGAAGTTTTGTTTGCAGGACAACTTACTCCACCATTTGAGTAAACCTCGCTTTCCTTCCTATAGGGAAGTGCATGTAACTGAAGAAGCTTTTGTGTCATTTGTACTTGGGAATTTGGGAATTGTAATGTATTTACAGGGATGGCATTTGCCTCAAAGGAAAATATTTGTAACCACTATTGTAAAGGAATGTGTGTTGTACTTTTGTAAGCCCACTATTGAAAGGCCAGAGGTGTACACACCACTTCATATTTCCTCTTATCCTTGGGAAAGTTTTTCAGTGGATTTTGTAAGGGGATTACCCATGTCTAGTATGAGTCATGTCTACTTAGGTGTAGTAGTGGATAGGTTGTGTGACAGGAAGATTACTCTTTTGTTGTCCCAGTATGTAAGGGTTCATTTCAAGTTGTCCACGTTCATTACCTCCAGTCGAGAGTCTCGATTTTTAGGAGAATATTGGAAAAATTTGTGGTAGCTCATGGACACCATGATGGGGAGGAGCATTGATTTCCATCCACAGGCCGACAAATAGGCAGAGATGGCAAACAATACGGTGGTCCAGTTGCTTCAAGGATATTGCAGCCAGCATCCTAAGTCATGGGATGATCATTTATTGCATGTCTAGCCTATGTATAATCAAGTCATGTATTCTTTCATTCGGGATTCACCAGTTGAGACTTGTCTTGGGTATTTACCTAAGATCCCCTTGGACTTGTTATATGGGAAAGATGTCAGGGAGAGAGATGCAGCCCGCAAGTTCATTCAGAGGATTCAACAGGTCATCCAAGCAGTCAAGGAGTAGATGGTGGAAGATTTCATCCTAGATCAAAGACTAAGGACTTCACTCGAGAATGGCATTACTTATCTTCGAGTACGCCTAAAGGGTACACAGTCCAGCAAAGCATGGAGGATCGAGAAGGAAAGAGTGAGGGAGAAATCCCCTCACTTACCAGTTGATTGATGACAGATTTTGGTGGTCCAAAAAGCTCTAAGTGGGAAGGCATGATCCAAAAAGGATCCAGAGAAGGCTAATAATAACTCAAAACTCACAGAGGCAACATAGAACGCTCAGAATGGCTCCAGCAGACAGAGAAAGGGAAAAAATTAAAGGTTCCCAAAACTCAGTTAAAATGACATGATCGTGAAGAGTGCGTCACAAGCTTTCAAACAGTGCAAACGGCTCGTCAAATGGAGTTACGGTTTGAAATATATTTGTTGTCAAAGTTGTGGTCAAACAGGTCCAATCAGCAGGGGGAACATCATCATCCGTACTATTGACGTCAGCAGCTGACATGGAAGGGTGACATCATCATATGGGCTATTGATGTCAGCATGCCATGTGACAGCACCCAGAGGCTGCCACGTGTCACCTGCCAATGGGCTTTTCAGGGGTCCATGTGGACCAATATAAAAGTGCCATGTGGCACCCCAGACGATGCCACGTGTCACCACCCAAGAATCACCACGTGTCATTACGGAGTAACAGGGAAGCCACATTAGCATACAGGTGGACGTATCATTGGGTGCCATGTGGCCCAATCATCAGGCGACACGTGGCAGCCCAAAAATGTCCAATATTGACCCGTGAATGAATTTTTATTTTAAAAAAATATGGCGGGTCCGCCAAATATGGCGAACCACACCAATGTTAGTAGTCGGTGGAAGTATCTATAGTAGATCTGCTAAACTTAGTGGGAAACAGATATATTGCAACATATATAAAAAACCAACGTTTAAAATTGGAGATCGGTGGGGTTCAACCCCAGTACCTCCGCAATACCTAGCGCCTTTACAACTCTACCCATAACCAACGCGCCACCGATGCTGCTTGGTATATCTGCCCGTATTCAATACTTAAAAGGTACAATCCGCCTAGAGCCAGGAAAAGGAGGCAGACCGTATGGAATTGCGGACATGGATTTCACAACGGGGTTTTCATAATTGCAGGTTGTAGAGAGTACGGAAACCGAGACAAAAATCTTCTTGGGCCTGGGAGTGCCAGAGTCGGATATGAGCATGGAGATAGTCATTTTTGGGTAATTTGACGCCACAAATCCAGTGGTGATGTATGTTTTCTAATATGAGCATTATTTCTGGAGCTTGATTTCAGAATGAGGTATATTCATGTATTTGCCAAATTCTTTTGCTGAGTTAATGAAAGAGCCTACCCATTTGAGAGCAGGACTCGGAGATGTAGTCCACCAGGGATGAACTCCATTATCAAGTTTTTTTGTTCATATCTGATGTTTATGTCTTTTCATTTTTAACTTTTCCCTTCTTTAATGGTTCACTTTAATTTATGCTCATTTAATACAATTCTTTATAAGTCACGATGAAAAGATCTTGGATCAATTGCATATGTCCATACAAGGTTTCTGGGTAGGAGCAGGTTCGTACAGGCTAATGTCGGCAGTAGTACAGGTTACATCAGTAGGCCATACAAGTGGTCTACAGGAAATTTGTGGGCAGAAGAAATTTCTAGGGATTTGTTGAGGTTTGCTTTTCTAATTTTTTTGGTTATTGGAGGACAAGGTTATCCTCAGATTTTGGTGGATTTGTATTGGCTAGGAGGGTTGGTTTTTCCCTTAGAATTTCTAAATTTGACAAATTTACAGAACATAAATTTTGTGTCTCATGTGTATTGATGATTCATCTATGATCTTGTTGTTTCCGCTGCATATATTTTCAGTCAATAATTTTCAGTGTAAAATTGTTCAGTGACAACAGCTAGGGTTTATTATTAGCTCACTAGGAAGCAATTTTCAGATATGAAAAGTAGTCGCATAGAGTTGCATGTGAAAATTGACATGGTATCAAAGCTTGGGATCTGAAGAGAAGGGGATCATCTTGAGACACATTTTGGGATACAACATTGGAAGAGTGTTGTTCTTGTAGATTTATTATTCAAGGCAGGTCACAAGTGACGGCGCTGAGGGGGAGTTGTAGCAGTGTTGAGGAGTTGTAGCTATGTAGTGTTGTTCTAGGATGGACAAGTGTTATTGGATTCCCAGGGAATATATCCAAAGAATAGTAGTGGTCTTGGAGTTAGAGAGGGAAACCTATATAGGTTGAAGGGCCAGCGTATGTGTGCTTTGACCAACAATAGCAAAGAGACATATGAGGAGGAGAAGGTGGCTCCACCAGTGGTAATGCAGGTAATTCCACCAATGATGATGTAGGTAGCCCCACCAGTAGTGTCAGCTCATAGGGAGCCAAAGTTTAGAGGGAATCATCCCTCAGGTTCTAAGATGGGAGACAAAACTACTCCCGGGATGGGAGACAAAGCTAATTTCAGGTGATCATGGAGTGTGGTGAGAATACATCCTCGCTATGAGGGAGTGTTGATTTTTGTAGCTTCATAAAGGTATTCTCACATGGACTAGGTGTCAAGCACGTGAGAATCATCGTGGGCACCGCATTACACTCTTTGTTTGGTGAAAACCACCTTTGTAATGAAGTTGGGGCTTCATGGGTTTGGTGATGGGCTTTGTGGGTTTGTGTTCGGGCTTCACGCCCACAAGAAAGTATAATTTGATGTTGAATTGTGGAGGGGATTCTATGATGACCCCTAAGGATTTTATATAAAGGAGAGAAGTCATTGTGACATTTCATGGTGTAGTGTGTGTGGAGACATGATGGAATTGCAATAAGTGAGTATGTACTTGTGCCAAGGAGCTTGGTGATTTCAGCGAGGGAACGTCTATAACTCTGACAAATTTGGCCTAGGAGAGAGGCAGTTGCAAAAAGAAGAAACTGTATGAGTGTAGCAAATCATACGGAAGTGTCCATACATGTTTTTAATACATATATGCGGGTTGCAATGGGCACAATCGCGTATGTACGTGAGTTAGAGTAAGGTGAATCACGTACATCTGTACAGGGTTTATGGGAAGGAGCAGGTTCATATAGGATGACGTCAGTAGCAGTACATGTGACATCATCAGGCCGTATAGGTGGTATACAACAGATTTGTGGGCAGAAGAAATTTCCAGGGATTTGTTGAGGTTTGGATTTCTGATTTTTCTGGTTATTAGAGGACAAGGTTGTCCTCGGATTTTGGTGGATTTGTATTAGCTGGGAGGGATGGTTTTCCCTCAAAATTTTTGAATTTGATAAAGTTACAGAACATAAATCTTGTGTCTCATGTGTATTGATGATTCAACTTCGATCTTGTTGTTTCAACTGCATATATTTTCACACAATAGTTTTCAGTGTAAAATTGTTTAGTGACAACAGCTAGGGTTTATTGTTATCTCACTAGGAAGCAATTTTCAAATCTAAAAAGTAGCCACATAGATTTGCATGTGAAAATTGACAGTATGATGTGTTATCTTCTCTATTTTCTCTGTTCATTAATTTATAGTTTTATTATCTAGGTTACAACAGTTTTGAGGTCATAGTTCTTGATATCAAATTGGAAATTATGTTTAAAGTCTATTTATAATTTTAGAGATTGGATTATAAGAACATGATTATAAAAAAATCACACTAGATTTTTCAACAAACAAGTCATTTGGACGATTCTTCTCTAACAATCTTGATCCCTCTAAGAGAAAAAAATTAAAAACAATAAACTTTGAGTATGATGACCGACATAGAAAAAAACTCTAGAGGTAAATCTAAAATACATGTATTGCGATCATGATTTGCAATGAAGATTGAAGTACCCAACCCTCGCTCTAAAGGCTGTGATGTGAATATGAACTTGATGTCTTCCCCTTATTTGTAGGTAGTCGTGAATGATATACTATGTCCTCCCTTTTTTATTGCTTTTCTCAATGTCTCGTTAAATATCTAGTTTGTGAACACATTAGTTAAATTCCATCTTTTTGGTTTGACCATTGAGAAATCATTCTAAACATTTTTTTGAAAAGGATGGAATTGAATCAAATGAATAATTAAATCTCCATGAAGAATGTCAGTGTCAAGAGTACATAATCAATGTAATTTTCATTCAAATTTTTAATAGAAATAATGATTTTTTCTTAAAAAAAAAAAAAAATTAAAATCATCATAATTGCTCTTAATGAGATGAAAAAGTTATATGTATTATAGAATGAATATATCTAGTTCATTCAAAAGACATGAGATATTTTTCAAAATCAATAAAACCTCCATTAATTGTAGACATATTAAAAAAAATTATTACCTTTTTTCTAACACAATCAATTTAAAAATACAACATTTATCTTAGAAATTGTATAATAAGATCAAAAACATTTTTGGAATAAATTTATATTTATAAACTTCAATACAAACTAATAATTTAAAAATCAATCTCTAACCTTGTTTTTACGCATGTAGAATGAATAAATTTTATGTTCATAAATCGATAACCTTTTTGCTTCGATATAAGTAGAATGAATAAATTTTATGTTTAGAAATTCACTGCAAACAAATAATTAAAAAATGAATCTATAACCTTCCTTCTATATAAGTAGAATGAATAAGCATAATGAATAAATTTTGTGTTTATAAATTTAGATGCAAATTAATAATTAAAAAATAATTTTTAACCTTACTTGTAAATAAGTAGGATGAATTTATTCATATATATTTCATATAGTAAAATATGTATCTTTTATATTTATAATATATGATTTTTTTAATAAAAAGAGGGGGAAATTTTATCAATTTGAAAACAACATTAGAAGACACCTAAGGAGTACAACAAGTCCAAAATTTTCCACGAGGCAAGCAAAAATTCCCTACTAAGGGGCCACTAATATTATTGGTAGTAGAGTTACAATTTTCACATTAGGCTTATACTTAAAGGCCTTTTCTGAATATAGTCTATAGAATATGTCCAATATACATATACAAAAAAGTGAAACATTTTTTAAAAAACCTTTGAGAGGAGGTCCAATTTGAAACCATTACCCTATGTCTGGTGTCGAGGCATTCAAGTCCAGTTGGATAGGTGCTTCTACGACGGGTGAGGATTCATTTGAGTTACTTTGAGTGCCATTGTTTGTTGGAAGAGTTGAAACATGCAAAAGCCTGGCGCAAAGCTCCTCCAATTGTTGTCAAAGCATCGAACATTCATCATGGAGATGAAGGATGCTATGTCTCTACTGGACTGATTCTACCAATATAGTAAGCACTTGAGCTGAGAGTCCATTACAACGAATTTGCAGAGAGAACAATGTGTTTGATCTGAAACCGGGGTGACACTGATACCAATCTTGTTTTAGTTATATGCCACTTAATAAAGGTCATATTTACAATTTTGGATCTATTGAACTTGATTCCATCAAAGATGAAAATATGTACTTATGAAGGCTTGAATCCAAATTGAGTATTAACTTGGTGAATGTTTTGTTAGTCTCATAATTCATTACTTAATGCATTTACTGAACATAATTTCATAAATAAAACATGCATAAGAAAAACATGAGATAAGATATCATTGAATTGTTAATGGAGTTCATCAGAACCTGCCGGCTATGTGTCTAGGCTCATAAAATCCATGAAACTCTTCATTATCTTCTTCAAACATGTTCTCCTTTACAATGCAAAGGGTTGAATTCCCACATCAACAAGTGGCAGTAGAATTCCCACAACAGGTGGCAGTATCGAAGAGATGCTCTCGTACATAATGAAAAGAGATAGGTTCTCACAAGCATGTGGCCATGTCTCTCCTATGAAGAGATTATCTCCTCTGACAGTACAAGGCTAGATCTCTCACAATCATGTGGCAATGTCTCTCCTACAAAGAGACAATCTCCTCTGACAAAGGTTGATCTCTCACAAGCATGTGGCATAAAAATGGAATCTCTCATCAGCTCCATAAAGGGAGCCCTTAAGGGGTCATGCACCAGGGGATGAAACCCAAAGCTTACATAAGGAGTTTATATAGTTTTCCTTAGCTCCATAATTCAAGGAGACAAAATCCATAAATTTAGGATCTAATAACCACTCAAGGACAAAAATGAGAAAGCATCTCAACCAACTAATGAGACCCATAACTTCCTCCTTGAGACTAGGAAACCACTTGTAATAAAGTGAGGAAGAGTCCAAACCAACTCATGAGACCCTTAACTTCCTCCTTGAGACTAGGAATCTAATTTCCCCTTAAAATTAGGAAACTAATTTGTGAGTTGGATTCTCAAAACTAATTTCCCTTTTTACAATTAAATGAATAATATGTGAGATTCTCAAACTCACGTCAAGCATTAATCATTTTTTCAATGTGCATGACTATTTTCTCATACTCATTTTAAGTATTAATCATTTTTACAATTTAATTAATTAATTCATGAGCATTAATTATTCTTTGCCACCTTTTATCAAACTTTTTAATGATTTATCCCACGGTGTGCAAAGTAGGAATTTTCCATGTGGAGATCCTCTTGGCTCAGTGTTGCGGGTGTCTACAAGCTCCTCTTCCAACTGTTCCACCTCCCTTGCCCAACACCCTGAATTCCTGCTATTCATTTCCTAGCATGACCACTTATGTTTGCAAATAATCCTAAGAGAGGAAAGTGTTGGGTATGTGTTATATTCTTTACATGTGTGTGTGTGGGCGCGTCAAATATG
>JASDQU010240724.1:50822-61831 GCA_032191745.1 Picea mariana
ACGGCTCAGATCTATCCTTTCTGAATCTACCGATCAGATCTAACCTTTCTAAATCAACAGTTGTGATTTATTTCGTGGTTTGGGTTTTAGGAGTTTCAACTCTCAACACTTGCCTTCTCCCATAGTGACAGATCTCCTGCCATGCGTCCTCTTTAATCAACGGTGCTAATCGCTTCGCGATTCTGGACTTTGAGAGTCTCAAGTCTCAACTTTTAATTCCCCTCGAAGTATGTGGATTTCTCCCACGTTTCCACTTGAATCGGACGATCGAGGCTTACTTTGGGTCTTTACCTGAAATCCAAAGATTCCTGCCACGTCCCGCTTAATCTTGTGGCTATGAATTAATTCATGACTTTACCCAGAGTCTATAGATTTACGCCACGTCTCTTCTGGATCAGATGGTCCAAATTCACTTCGGGTCTTTGGAGTTTGACAATCTCAATTCTCAACTGAAACCCCAGTGCGATTCACTCAGAGACATCGATCCATCGACACGTACCCTTCCTGGCGATCAACGACCAGGACCTACTTTGGGTCTTTAGCGCTTTTCAACCAATATCGGATCAACGACCTTCAGCTCCCTTCTCGATCAATGGTTGAGATTCCACTTTGGGACTTCGACGCTTTCACCCTCTACTTTCCTCCGGAGTATTTCATACCCGAAGTTCTAGATCTGGCACCACGCATCCACCTTAAATCAACGGCTTTCGTTCGCTTCGGGACTTCGATCGTCGGAGATATCAAACTTCAAATCGTCCTTGCTTCGTTTCTTTTGGAACGTTATATTCGAAGTTCGCGATCTGATGACATGTGTCCTCCTTCAGATCGATGGCTCCCAGCTGCTTCGGCTGTTTGGGCTTCGGCAATTTCAAACTGTTATCCATCGCATTCTCCCGGAGTGTTTTCACTCGGATTTCGCGATCGATCGCCACGTGCCCTCTGTATCCAACGGTCCAAATTCCCTTTGGGTCTTTGGGTTGCTTTCACCCGAGGACAATGGATCTCTACCACGTGTCCCTTTCGATCTAACGATTGAGATTCACTTCGGCTCTTTGGCTCTTCGGGCTTCGAGAGTTTCAACTCTCAACTAAAACTCTCGAAGTGATTTCTCTGGAGTTAATGATCTGCTGACACGTGTCTCTTGGCGATCAATGGTGAGGATCTACTTCGGGTCTTCGGTGATTCTGCTCTCTCCTTAACCACAAGCTCTCGCTCAAGAGTTGTAGATCTTGCGCCACTTGTCCCTCTTGGCGATGAACAATCCCAATTCACTTCGGGACTTCGGGACCTTGCCCAGTCAACCCTCTCGTGCACACAAATGTTAAAACTTGTGCAGTTTACCTTAGATCGAACGACTAACGTCCCTTTGCGCTCAGATCCGACGGTTAGGATCTGTGCCTTCCCAACACTTCTCCTCTACTTCCTTGGACGCTAATCTAACGGTCTAAGATTCTCCTCGCAACTGATATGATGGATGTTATCGCTCCTCCTCCTAAGCTTTTGACTTCTTCTGACTTGGAAGAGTTTGGTAAATGTTCAAAGGCCTCAACCTTCGTTCCTACTGCGAGTCCGACTATCTTGGGTCCCGCCTTCGCTCTTGAAAACTTTATCTCTTCTGAGATTTTTTTTATTCTCTCAGACTGACGGTACCGAGGGACTCCATTACTCCACGGATTTTCAAAAGGGCTCACAAACACCCATCTCGCAAGTATTCAGGGTTTGATGGTCATGATCCGACGGATACCGAGGTGTCCGTCGATCGACGGTTCACACCAATTGCGGGGTCCCAACATGCGTGCTCTTTATCGGAGAGCTCAACCTCCACAATCTGGAAGTACTTGCCCAACCTGGTCGAACCAAAGTCGTTGATATTCCAGCCCGACGAGATCAACGACAATGGTGAATTGCAGGCCGTGAACTAGCGCATCCACTATTTTCACCTTCGCGCCCTGCAATGATTTCCCACCCTCGATCTTCGTTCATAGATCGACGGTTCATAACGATTGTGGGGTTCGACTTGACTATCGTGCAATTTGACATCTCGGAGCTTCGAGCTCCAAGATTCCTAGACCCAGGTCATGTGGATCTTCAGATAACTCTTGGGCTATGATCCTCGCTCTTAGTTGGGTTTTTTTGGTTAAGGACTTAGGCGTGAATTCAAAGTCTCCTAGACTACTGTTCTGAAGGAAACACCTTCCCAACTCGCAGAGCTTTAAGCTCTAAATCAAGGCAAGGTAACTTGTGAGGTTACCGAAACAGTAGCTATGCCAAGAGGCTTGCTCCGACTCTTAGAACGGTGATGTAATTCCCTGGGGAAAGCGCCTTCGAGTGATTAAACTGGAGCATGTGGAAGAAACAAGCAAAAGTATAGGTTCTCAAGGGAATGAACACATGCTCATAACTTAATCATTTAATACAGAAAAGAACCATTTATAGACATATAAATACTAGCGTGCATCCATTAATTACAATTCAAAGCACAAGGCAAGAAAACACTTATCAGAACCATAGGGCATGATGTGACTGCTGAAAGGGGTGCTTGTTTCCTCCCAACCATAGGCTCAGTCACTCCCAATGGATTTATCACTGGCCACCCCTGAGCTTAAGACCCGATGCTTTGAGATTCAATCTCTTACTTCCAACTCAACGGAAGTTAGGGACGAAGGTTACTCTCCTTCTCCCAATACAAAAATAGATAAGGACGAAGGTTACTCTCCTTCTCCCAGCTCAATCTCTCTTTTCTGTGATCAGAACTCACTGTTCCTCTTTCAGTCCTCCCTCGGACCCGAGAGCTTCTTCTCTCGTCTCTGCATTTTTCATAGGTCTTCCCTCTACCCACCCCACTTCCTTTCTTGCCTTCCTCAACAAGATTGCATGTGGCTCGAATTCCCAGTCCGTGGTTAGGTCTAGAAGCCTTATGAATGGGCAGTCTGCCCCATCCTCTCATTAACTCTTAAGGAGGTCTTCCCACCTACCAACCCAACTGAAATTCATTCCTGGGTTGTTCTGATCTGAGCAATTAATTCCAGCATGGCACTGGTTCGGTGGAGGTTAACACAACCATTCCTGGTCCCCTCCACCACCTTTTCATAACATTCATGGTTTTTCTCTTAGCACATCCTCTCTTTCAGTAGTCATGCCACACGTAACCATTTTCTATTAGAATAACAAAATTTACATTCATCGACCCTTTTGTACAAAGGTCCATCAAATCAAACATTCACACTTTTAAGTTTGCCATAGTTCCTTGGCCCATATAGTTATATTTATAGACTGGGGGAAACAGGGTGTTACATGCTCATACTTTTGGGGGCAAGAAACCAACACAAAGATCGTGGGTTTCGAAGAAAACTAAAGAGAAACTAGTACTTGGAGCGGATATCGATTTGGAAGATTATGTTTCCATGGCCTTGTGCAACCTCATGGGCACACTCTCCTATAGACATCTCTGCACCACAGATCTGGAAGACTGGGTGGCTAAAACTTGTAGGCCTTTACTGGGCTATGTCCCCGCTTTCTCTCACCTTGGGCGTGGCTAGCTATATTTCTAGTTTAAGTCTCCTAAGGATTCCATAAATATTCTAGAGTGCCTCTGGACATTGGATGGCAGTAGCCTTATGCTGAAGCACTGGCATGTGAGTTTTGATCCATCATAGGACTACTTTCGTCATCGACACCTGTGGGTCCTCCTACCTGGCCTACCGCGTTACCTCTGGAATGAAAAATATCTTGCGGCAATTGGGAATTCACTGGGTCACTTCATCTGTGTGGATTCTAATTCACTCACTGGACCTGACAAGAAAATGACGAGGATTCTAGTGGAGATAGAATTACATGAGGGCCTTCTTGAAACACTTGACATAGACTGGAGAGGACACCTTGTGCGCCAGACACTTAACTACCTCAGCATTCCATTCATATGTACTCTCTGCAGACAGATAGGACACCTGAGAAAGTCTTGCACTGGTGCTCTAGAAGATGAACTGTCAGAGGATACCATGCTTGAGCTAGCCACCAACTTGGACTCCCGGGATGTGAACATACATGTTAATATTCCAGATTTTCCTAAGGATGGCGACACAACTGGCCTAGACTCCATCATGGGTAAGCTTAAATCCATTTGCCTGACTCTATTTTTCTCGCTCTCGTCCTGGGAAAAGGACCTTTTAGACAAATCCTCTATCCTGACTTCAGGATCAACTTATTTTTCTCAGGGGGACACTCCTAGGGACCACTATGGAACTCCTCCCACACATAATCTTCCCAGCCCAACCCACACCATACCAGACTCTATTTCACCTTCCTCACATGTCCACTCTGCTACCCTTTTCCCACATAAGACATTCGACCCTCTTGGTGAGTCTTCGATTCTTTCCATGCCTGTCTCTGTTTTACCTCTCTCACCGACTAACCCTCTTTCACCCTACAAGTTTGATGGGGCACATACCCCTACATTGTCTATTCCTTCCTTAACCTTTCCTACCGATTGTCCTCCAGTGGTGTGAGAGCCCATCCTTGATTTTCACATCACATCTCTATCTTTGGCGACTGAGAGTCCTGATGAAATCCATTTGAGCAGGGGGTGTACTATTTCATTTCTCGCCTTAGTGAATTTGAACCTGGTGATAGCACACTCGATATTGTTATGGACTCTTTAATCTCCTCATACAAAGAATTCTTATCCCCCACACCCCTACCTACCTTTCTGGGTAATTCGCTATACAAAACACCGACCATTGGTGCAAGCTTGGGACCCATTGAGATCTCGTCTTTGAACTCTGAAAAATACTATACCTAGTCAAGAGGGCATGGTTTTGAACACTCATTGATTAAAACTCGTAGTGCTCATCACAAGGATGGCACTTCTACTTTACACACAACGGTTTCTTCACATTCTCTCACCGATATTGGGGCGCTTAGAGGCATGACATCCCTAGCAAGAGCAAAGCCATGATCTTGATCTCCCTCAATATCAGAGGGGTGCCCCCCCCCCCCNCACATCTGCTCTGTAAACTCACTTGGTACTTTTGGGGGTTTGGCTGTGGCCTGGGACCCTACCAAGTTTGAATTTTTCCCCTTTCTTTGTTGTGGGGGCATCTTGTTGACTGGTACTTGCCGAAACAACAACAAGCGGATCAACTTACTCAATTTATATGGTCCCTTCTCCGATAGACAAATTTTTTTGGAAAAGGTGGAAGCTCGGGGTCTTCTCGACCTTGAAAACTTGATTATAACAGGTGATATGAATTTTACAACCTCTATAGGGGAATTTTGGGGGGCCTCCGCTACCTTGGATACTATGGCAGATTACTTTACTTCTTTGCTCTTAGCTCATGATCTGGTGGACTATGCTCTGGACATTTTGGCTCCTACTTGGCGCAATGGATGGGTGGGACTAGACTCCATTTCCAAGAGACTTGATCGATTTCTAATTTCTAATTTCTGAACATCTTGTCTCCTTAGAGGATAGGATCCTCTCCTAGGTGGATTTCCCCTTTCTGTCCAATCATTCACCGATCCTCTTGCATATGGACTCGACCGCCCTTCGGATAGCTTATCCCTTCAAATTGAATTTGGGCTGGCTGCTAGAAGTCGATTTTAACTCTATTGTCTTTGAGGTGTGGAGAGATCCCCTCTTTCTCACTGAGCCAGGTATCCAACATCGCCTTATTTGGAAGCTCAAGTGCCTTAAATCCCACATAAAAGCTTGGGATTATACACACATGAAACATAATATACAAAGGCTCCAAGAGCTTGAATATGAGATTCATGCCCTTCTACTAGCAGATGCCCGAGCGAAGAAAAATTGGGACAAAAGTCAAGCTTTAAAAGGTTTTGAATTAGAAAGGAACCAACTCCTTATCAAAGAAGAAACTATCTAGAGGCAACGATGCAGAACAAACTGGATTAAGTGTGGTGACCTCAACACCAAATATTTCCACAACTTCGCTAGCTCGTGCAGGAGAAAAACAAAAATTTGGGAGATCGTAGTTGCAACTGGCATACTTCACAAAGGACAACAAGCCTTAAAAACAACAACAGTTAGTCACTTCAAACCTTTCTTTGAGGTGAAGCCATCTGGAAATCTACAGGTTCCAGTCACAGTGGCAAGACTCTTTCCACACATTGTATCTGTGGATGATTCACTTACTTTAGACAACCCTTGCACGCTACAAGAGATTTTGGTTGCGTTAAAATCCTTCTCCAAGGTTAAAAGTCCAGGCCCTGGCGACTGGACTATTGAATTCTACCTGTACTTCTTTGATTTAGTTGGACTAAATATTTTGCAGCTTGTGGAAGACACCAGACTTAGTGGGAAGGTGGTTGGAGCTTTGAAATCGACTTTTCTTACACTTATCCCAAAAGTTGCCAACCCTACCACCTTTGGCCTATATTTGGCACTCTGCAATCTGTGTTACAAACTCATCTCAAAAATTATTGTGACCAGGATAAAGCCCATTCTCTCACAGACTCTTTCGAGAGAACAACTGGGTTTCTTAAAGTGATGCCAGATCCTAGATGCCATTGGCACCACCCAAGAGTGCTTACATAGTATTAAAACAAAAAATTCAAAGGCACTTATCCTCAAATTGGATCTCAAGAAGGCCTTCTACTGCATCGACTGAGACTTCCTCAAATTGATTCTGACTCAATCAAGATTTAGCCACTCTATGATCAAGTGGATCATGAGTTGTGTGGTAAGTGCAAACTTTTTTGTATTGGTTAATGGCGAATCTTCCTCTTTCTTCCGCAGTGGTAGAGGACTGCGACATGGCTGCCCCCCCTCACCTCTGCTTTTCATTCTAGTTATGGAAGCCTTGAGTTTGCTTCTCAAAAATGGCCAAGAAGATGGCAAGATCACTGGAATTAAGGTGTCCAGGATTATCAAGGTTTTACACCTCCTATTTGTCGATGATGTCCTCATCATGACAAATGACTCACTAAAGGAATGGAAGGAAATAAATGATATTTTAAAGACGTTCTGCAGCGCCATGAGCTTGACGATCAACTGGGAAAAATTGACTTTCCACTTTGCAAACCTACGTCAACAAAACCTAGATCAGCTAAAAGGTATCTTTCCATACACTTTTATACACCTTTCTACTGGTCTTAAATATCTAGGTTATTTTTTAAAAGCTGACTCCTATAAGTCGACGGACTGGAACTGGCTCATAACAAAAGTTGAAAAAAAGACTGGACACTGGTGTACGAGGTGGCTCTCCCTAGGAGGTCGGTTTACACTCATCAAAGTTGTCCTAGAAGGACAACCAGTGTATTGGATGGCTCTCGTAGCCATCCCTGCTATAATTCTTGCAAAACTCCGAAGACTGACCTATAACTTCCTATGGTTGGGTAGCTCAAAACACTACCGTCAACACCTCTGTAATTGGGAATCACTGGCGAAACCAAAATTAAAGGGTGGATGGGGGATCCATAATATCTACCATTTCAACAAAGATTTAGCGAAAACTCTCTCTGGCGCGTGCTGACAAAACCAGGCATTTGACACTTCGTCATCAAGGATAAATATATCCCCCTGATCTAGGTAGATATTGGTGGCCACCCACCTATTCCAACTAGCTCCTCGTCTCCGTTTTTGTTCAACATGTTCTTTTGTACTGCTTTGTAATTGTGGGTTCTACACTTTTGGGGTTGTCTGAAGCCCCACACATCCTCTAGGTGGATATGGGTGACCTCTCGCCTAATCCAACTGGCTAATTTGTATGTTTTCATGTCAACACATCTTCTTGTACTTCCGGGGTTGTTTTGGGGCCCTAAACGTTGTTTTTTTGGCTCACCACAGTCAAACTATAGATGAAGTTAGAGTTTGATGGAGAAATATGTAGATCTCTGAAAGACCTTTCCAACGGGATATCACGCACCTAAAACGAAGGTCTTATGCAAAAGTTACGACCCTAGGAAGTTGAGGTACCAAATTACACCAACTTACCTATAGGGCCCACATAACTTTTGACGTTTCACCCTCTAGGGTTAGGTTTTTGGATGTCTAGGGTTTTGGCATTCATGAGTAATATCAAAAATCCCTATGGAGCCTCATTGTAATCCATTATGCTCAGACGGATGCGCGTAACAACCACATCTCTTCTCAGAGATAACTACCACCATTCGAGCAAGTTTTCAGTTTTGCAGTTTTACAGTTTCAACCTATTTCATTATTTAATAGAAGATAGTGTTCACTGGATATTTGTGTTATTCTTCATATCTCTGTGTTTATTGTATTCAGTCTATTAATTAGTTCGTTCCACTCCTAAATCCGAATCACCCCCATACCATAGTTACCAGTTGGCTACGAAATGAGACTGTCATTACCAGGGCGGCTTCACACTTTTGGGGAAACTTAGCAAAATAAAAAATTTGGTTAACGCGTTGGCTTTGTTGGCAACCAGGCCCGGGTCACTCCATCATCCTCGACAACAATTGCATCCTTGGCATGGACGAAGCCTCTATTCTTCCTCCACAATTGATAGCCCACTTAAATTCCAAGAATATCCATTACCTCTACCAAGCTAGAGATAGCTCCAGATCGGGTTTATTTCCAGACAGGTGGATTTCCAGCGCCACTTTAGAACTCAATGATGAGCACGCATCTTGCTGGAATACATTCTGCATGGAATTATCATGCTTGGGTATTCATCTTAATGACACTGATGATCAACTTTTGTGGTCAGGGGGTGACCATTCAAGACACATTACAGTCAAGAATGCCTACACAACGATCACAAATACGCTCTGGCATACAAATATTAATGGTTGGAGGAAACAACTCTGATCTTGGCACTTAACACCCAAGTTAAAAATTTTCACCTTGCTCTTGATTGCAAATAAATTGAACACTTGGGATATCCTTCAAAGAAAGGGCTTGACTAGCCCAAATATTTGCCAACTGTGCTACAATGATGCAGAATCCTCGAACCATCTGTTTATAAAGTGCCCTTTTTCCAGACAAGTTTGGAATAGAATTACACAGGAACTAAATCTAAAAACTAAATGGGACGGTTCTACACTCACAGCCTGCTTTGACTATTGGTCTCACAGGGAACACAAATTTATACATCTCCCATCTCTGGTCTGTTGGTCCATTTGGTTTGATAAAAATAAAAAAATCTTTGAAAATGGGACCCCATCCACAAGCTCTGCAACATACAAAACACTTGGAATGTATAAAACTTGGAAAGATATTCACACTAGCAAGCCAAGACTGCAGAAAACAAAGCAGACACCTGACATAGAGGACATACCAACATGATGGTTTGATGGAGAAGAGGAATCTAATGGCAGTCAAAGCGAAGCTGGAGGGTTGATTAGAATTACAAAAAAATCATCCTACATATGGACCTTTAACTGTGGTCCAGGCACCAACACCAGGGCAGAATTATCGGGTGCCTAGGCCACACTACACTTGGCATCTAGACTAAATATTGAAGTCCTTCAGATACTTGGGGATTCCAAAACTATTATCGAGTGGTTGAATACCAAGGGCAAACTACAAGCCATCTCCCTCATGGCCTGGAAGGACAGAATTAGACTACTCCAACCCAGTTTCAAAAAGCTCAGCTACAAGCACATCTGTCGTGAGCACAATAAAACTGCAGATCAACTATCAAAGGCATCTCTACAAAAAAACGCAGGCATTATAACATACAATCTTTGGATAGATGGACACGAGGGCCCACCATATTTCCTAAAACATTTTTAATATCTGCTACACACATCTCAGCGGTCACCTATGTTTGAGCGAAGGATTTTCTTTTGATTTTTGATATATTTTTGAGAATACTTGATAGTTAGTACTCGGAACACAAAACTCGTTATGTGTAATTTTCAGACTTTTTACTTTTCCCTTGTTTTTCCATCTTATGATCTTTCTCCTTTTGTTGGCCGAGAGACCACTATAGGCGAAAGAATCATATGATAGTTGACCCTACAACTGCGATTGCAAATCTTTTGTCACGAGAACACATTATATTTTTATATAATTGAGGAATTTTCATGTTGGAAAAAAAAAGTAGTATAAATATGTGTCTAATATATAATGGTGCATGTAATTGTGTGTAATATGATGATGATGATTAACGTCCACTAAGACCGAATTGGTCCATCAGACCTTAAGATGGTAAGTGATTACTTGTGATTCTTTAGAATTTTGTTTATGTGCTTGAAAAGAATTAAGAGAAGCTTTCCAAGATCACCATACTTTTGTTGAGTTAAGAGGTTAGGAAGGTCGGTAGTGTGATAAATATTTTGAAAATGAGATCTAATATGGGTATAGGCTGGACAATCTAAGAGAAAGTGCTTTTCATCTTCAACATTCTTAATGTCACAAAGGTGACACAGTCTTTCATCCCATGGCGTTTTAGGAATTGACCAATGCCCAGTTTCACTATGGAGCTCGTGAGAATTTGTTCTTATCTTAGCAATGCTTATTTTTTTCTTTACACTTGGCAAAACAAATAGATAATTTTGATCTTCTAGATTAGGGTTGATTACATCTTTATAATACCTTAATTTTCTTTTTTCCTCTAACTCTTTATCACACCACATTTTCTTCTTAAATTTTGATTTGACATTTTTTTTAATAGTATCTTTATTCTGCAAAATGGTTTCTTCCATGATTCCCCAATAGTTTAGCCAAGACCGGGCGTCTTTATGCCATCCTCGCTTGAGTCGATGGTGATTATGACTTGAATTTGAAGCAATTTTAGGTAGCCTCTTGTCTTCCATGTTGTTTAACTTGTTCTTATACATTAGGTATCTAGTCATAACCATGCTCTCAATGGGGGAGAGGCTTGTTTCTAAGAGGAGGATGGGATAGGGCGTATTTCCTTTAATTTTGAGATTATAGGTTATAAAATTCTTTTGTATTTGCTCTATCTTTCTCCAGGATTCACGAGAGATACTACAACCCTAGACTTCACATCCATAAAGAATAACAGGTGTAACAAGAGTCTCAAAGAGGAGTTTAATCTTATCCCAACTCCAAAGATCAG
>JASDQU010240724.1:74780-84877 GCA_032191745.1 Picea mariana
CTACTGATAGTCCACTCTCAGAAAAGGCCCCCCTTAGAGCGCTGAAGGCAAAAGCACGTTCTAAATGATAGTACTTTCTTTGAATGTAAGAGGTATCGGAGGACTACCCAAAAAGGCCTCCTTACGCAAGCTGCTTCTCGACACAAATCCAAACATCATGTTCCTCCAAGAGACACTTTCGCCTGATCATATTTCAAGAGATTTTGTACACTCTCTCCGTCCTTCTTGGATCTCAGCTGTCGCTAGCTCCATCGGCAATTCAGGAGGCTTGTTATCGGCTTGGGATCCAGTTTTCTTTGACTTGGTTCCCTACCTTACCTATGGAGGCATACTGCTACTGGGTCGATGCCTCGCTACAGATCAAGAGATTGCACTATTAAACGTTTATGGTCCCTGCCTGGACAGGATCCAATTCTGGACGCGCCTCGCAGGAAGTGGCATTCTCTCCATTCCCAACCTCATCCTCGGGGGGGATCTAAACATAACACTCTCAGCCGATGAACATTGGGGAGGTATTCCAGCACCCGCTTCAGGAGGTACATTCTACAGGAACCTCTTCTCGACCTACAATCTCATTGACATTCTTCCAAACTGTATTGTACCTACCTGGTGAAATGGCCGCTCCGGAGATGAGGCCATTGCGAGTAGACTTGACCGATTCTTAATCTCTGGTAAATATCTATCATCATCAGCCTTCCCATCCTCTTGGGTGGAGTATCCGTACTTCTCTGACCACGCCCCTATCCTCTTGCAGTTAAACCGCCCACTACAGCCAATCACCTTCCCATTTAAATTCAATCTTCACTGGCTTGAATCGGCCGCTTTCTCTGATCTGGTTCTTTCGACTTGGACTGACCCACAATTTCTGCTAGAAGGCAACCCGCAGCAACGCCTACATTGGAAACTTAAGGAGTTAAAAGCTCGTTCAAAGATCTGGAGCTTACAAAAAAAGAAATCAGAGGGGGCTCACCTAACTTATCTTGAGGCGGAGATAAAAAGGCTATTACAACTTTCAACAGCTGCAGACTTTACCTATGAAAATGCCAGTTCCCTAAAAGAATTAGAACAACGGAGAGATCACTTTTTGCGTGATGATGAGAAGACCTGGCGTCTCCGTAGCCAAGCGACCTGGCTCAAGTGGGGTGATTCCAATTCAAAATTTTTTCATAATCTGGCTAGTTACAACAGGCAGAGGAAGCATATTTGGTCTATTTAGAATGAGGAAAAGGAGAAGCTCTGTGGCCAAGTGGACATCAAGGCGGAGGCGGTTTCCTATTTCAAAAAGTTATTCAAGGGAGTGGACTGTCCATTACTGCAACAACAAGTAGATTCCGCTAGCCTCTATCCAAGATTAGTAACGAACATTGAAGCCCCTGATCTTTACAGGCTTGTCTTAATCCAGGAGCTTAAGCTCATTCTTTCACAATTCAAAAAGGAGAGGAGTCCGGGGCCTGACAGCTGGACGTCAGAATTTTTCTCCCACTTTTTCGATCTAGTTGGGCCGGACCTCCTACTAATGGTCGAAGACACTCGCACAAAAGGTATGATCTCAAGAAACTTAAACTCCACTTTCCTGATTTTGATACCCAAAGAAAACAACGCTGTCTCATTTAACGATTACAGACCTATCTCCCTTTGTAATCTTGTATACAAATTGGTCTCCAAAGTCATTGCCAATCGCATGAAACCATTCCTGGTAAGGGGTCTCTCAACGGAACAGCTTGGATTTCTAAAAGGAAGGAGAATTCAAGATGCCATTGCTACGGCTCATGAGTGCATCCACTCAATCAAGCAGAAAAAATTAAAGGCCTTAATAATGAAAATTGATCTCAAAAAGGCCTTTGACTGTATAGACTGCAACTACTTGAGACTAATTCTACTTACAGCGGGATTCGGTGAAAAGTTTTCAGCTTGGATCCTGGCTTGTGTCACAAGTGCTAATTTTGCGGTGCTCATAAATGGGGAGGCGACTAGTTTTTTCAACAGCGAAAGGGGACTCCGACAGGGATGCCCTCTTTCCCCCTATCTATTCATTCTTGTTATGGAAAGTCTCATCTTACTTCTCTCAAAATCCATTGCCGAACACAAGATCTATGGCTTAAAGGTCTCTAAACTATACAAAATTCTTCATCTTATGTTCGTTGACGATATTCTCTTATTGTCAAGAGCTGAGCTACCCGATTGGATTGTTATTTTGGATATTCTGCAAGTCTTCTGCACAGTCACTGGATTGTCAATCAACCCCTCAAAGTCATCGGTCCACTATTAGGGGATTTCTGAGGCAGAGCTCTTGCTGCTCAAAAGTTTCATTCCTTACACTTTCATTGATTTAAAAGAGGGATTCTGTTACTTGGGTTATAGGCTGAAGCCGAGAGCCTCCACACCCGCAGATTGGAGCTGGCTCGTGGCGATGTTCGAAAGGAAGATTAGTTTTTGGTGCAACAAGTGGCTGTCCCTGGGTGGACGCTTCATCCTAGTCAAATCTGTGTTGGAAGGGCTGGCTATCTACTGGATGTCCCTTGAGCGGATTCCAAATAAAATTATTATTCTTTTTCAAATACTTTCTTGCAATTTCATTTGGAATGATCGTGTTGATAGCCATCGTTTCCACCTCTGCAAATGGCAATCCATTTACAAACCCCGTAAGGCTGGAGGATGGGGTTTAAATAACTTGTCTACTTTCAACACTGCTTTATTAGCCTGTTCTTTTTGGAGAGGAGTTTCTCATTGCAGCATTTGGCAGAAAGTTGTTTCTGACAAGTATCTTGACTCTCTACCTCCCCATCTCTGGTTGAGAAGACCTTCTCTTGTGCAGCAACACGCCTCTCCCTTTTGGAAGGGTCTCCTATCCGCTTCTCCAGTGGTACTTCACTGGCTTCGTTGGAAGCCCGACAATGGTACTGAGATATTACTTGGCAAGGATAAGATCCTTGGTTTGGAGAATCTCTCCATACTCTTGCCAACGCTCAGATCCCATCTTGCTCTTAAGAGCCTAGGCTACCTGGCTCAGATCAAAGTGACTACAAACTCGGGATTTCTACGGGACCGCTGGATCACTAGCAACGAACTTCAGCTTCCCTTTCAGTTGGCTAGGGAATGGAACAACTACACTCATGGTCTTAGTGCGGCTGGAATCTCACTACTTGACTGTCCGGACATTCTTCTGTGGGCTGGGGGTGATGGATCGAGCTTCCTCACTGTCAAAAACGCCTACACAGCTCTCTTCAACCTTGACGACTGCAGTGATGTGATCCCGTGGCTGTTTTCCATTTGGCACTGGTCCATTCCACTTAAGATAAAAAAATTTATTTGGCTGTGTATCAAGGAGAGGCCGCTTACCTGGGAGGCACTCCAAAAAAGGGGCTGGCAGGGGCCTGGCCGTTGCCCTCTGTGCAACTCAGCTACGGAAAACATAAATCACTTACTAATTCATTGCAACTTCTCTGTGAATTTATGGACTATCATTCTACAGCATTGGTCTCCTTCTCTTATATGGAAGGGAGACTCCATCTCTGAGTGTTTTGCTGCTTGGCAAAATCACAAATCTGCTCCTTTTTCATTGGCTGCCCTTGTCTGCTGGTGGATCTGGATAGAAAGGAACCAGATTCTATTTGAAGGGTGGCCTCCCTCCTACCAATCTGTTCTTCACAGGATTCACTCCAACTTCATCTGGCAACCGACCTCCCAAAAGATGATCCATGCAAAAGCCATCGATTTCCATCTGTTGGATGGCACCACTCTCGTTTGTTTTGATGGTGCAACTCTACAAAGCGGCCTCTGTTGTGGGGCAGGGGGCACACTAAAAAATCACCAGTCTAGGACTACCTACTGGTTCCTAAATTGTGGATCGGGATCAAACAATAAAGCGGAGTTAATGGGCCTTTGGGTTTCTCTTTCCCTTTCAAATTTATGGTCTTTAGACCACCTCTGTGTTTTGGGAGACTCGAAACTGATTATCGATTGGATAAATCAATCCAGCAAGCTTCATTCAGTTCACTTAGAGGGTTGGAAACGTGAAACGAGGATGTTAGCAAACAAGTTCTCTGACATCCAGTTCCGGCACATTCACAGGTCACACAACCAGGTTGCGGATTCGCTTTCAAAGAGGGATCTCAAAGGTGTTATTGGAAGGCTCTCGGTCTTTCATTGTGTAAATGGTATAGAGAGCCCAATCTCCACCTATAATCTCTTCGAAGGTTAATCGACACAATCACTGCTGACGTGGTTCAAAGCTTGTTCCCATCGCTGCCCCCCCGGCCAGATTTGCTCTGTTATTTCATCTGCTCACAGTTAAACTCCCCGTTCTCTCCCTCCATATTCGATGAATGGAGCCCAGTGTAGAAGGCGACCTCATAATTCAACGATTCTCGTTTCTAATTCGAGACTGATCATTCAGCAATAGACAACACGTCCCCACTTCGTCTGATCATCAGCAATATCATTGCAGTTTTTGGCAATAGTATATGTAAATGATTTATACCTAATATAAATTCGAGTCAATTTTTTTATGGAAAAAAAACATGCATAAGAGATTATGACATCAACCATGAGGTCTCTGTCTTTTGGAAAAATAAGTTTGGGATATTTATGATAAATTTAAGATTTTGAAGTGTGAGAAATTTTAAATATGTAATAATATATATACTAAATGTTAAAACAAATTATATAAGAAAATGAAAAAAATGAAGTTTTTGTTTAATTTAAGTTTTTCAAGTGTATAACTTATATGTATTAATCACATGTTTTGTGGTAATTAATCTTTATTTTAAGTTAATTAAAATAAATCTTAAATTATATATAATGAGAGAGTTGGCATAAAACATGATATAATTATTTTCAATATAGAGATAAGTATTATTTTATAAAATAAAATTATATAAAATGCTCCTCCTGACTATTGAATTCCAACAAACTGGTTTTTAAATGTTAAATAGGATCAACATTTTCTTGATCCATTCCTGGAATTGTAGGTGCCACATTTTATTAGTTTGTTTACTTCTATGTTATACCTCTTAGAGTGGCGATTCAATATTACCGTTTTCATCGTTGCATGAAATGAGAAGAGAGATGTGTCTATGACGACTGTGATGTAATTAATATTCGGTTAATTAAATAAAAGAGCTTGTCCAGAGATCCATTTTATGTTTTGCAGTATGACATTGATATTGATTTCAAAAGTTGGATTAAAAGAAAGAAAAAACCCATCTTATTTAAAATGCTAGGAACGTTTTTAAAATTTTAGAAGTTTGAACAATGCAATTATCTGTTTTTCTATTACTAGGGCTCTCATTTACTTTATTCCAATAGAGAGAATTTGTTTAGAGTTATTTAAATCCTTGGAACCACATTATTTCCTTGCCACTCTTCAGTTTGTACTTTGCTTATCATAATTTCCTACATACTAATAGATAAGATGTTAAAGAGGGAAACTCTTGGCTATGGAGGGAGCTACACAAGGCAAAGGACTGTCACATGTTCACCTTCTAAAAGGAGGAGACTAGATGAAGAAATATTTATTCCTACATCAGATGGACATGCAAGCACTGCTAGTGTTGGTCTAGATAACAATGGGGAAGATGATGAACCTCCCACTTCTGCTGCAAAAATACGCAAAGGTAAATTTGATATTCTATTTTGAGATTTTTTCACTTGGTAGATGATAAATGACATTTTCAGTGGTCCACACTGCATAGTAAGGGGACTGATTCATAATTTATCTTTTCAGCTTGCGATTGTGCTTATTGTCCTTGCCTCATGTTCTTTTCTTATCCTTTCATATTGTTTATGTGAAAAATATGATTTGATTTTCAACAAAATCTGCAAGTGTGTCATCATCACCAACATCAGCTATAGGCTCTTCAAAGCATTCATCTATTAATAAATCAAGTGAATCACATGGTTAGATTCTTGAATACAAAGTGTTTCTTAATTATGAACTTTAAAGAGATGGTTAGTTCCTTCTAAGATATATGTCTGATATTCTTATGTCTGACATTGTGCTGCACAAAACTACATAGAATGCACAAAAGAAAAACCCTTTATTAAATCGTGGTTGTTCTATTTTAGGTTTTTAATCTGTTAACATTGGTGTTATTGTTCTGTGCGCAGTTAAAATGGATATTAAATCATTCACAATCCCTGAGCTTTTTATTGATATGCTAGAAACAAAACCAAACAAGGAAATTTATTTCACATGATCGTCTTGTCATCACAGCTACTAAATCTATTATTGGTAAGTTGTCACTATGATACTAGTGTAATGTGATACCACCTATTTCATGGAAAAAATAATAACAATAGAATTTCAAGTCCTCAAAGATTAAAAAACACCCAGGATCACATATATAAATCTGCTAAATTTCTCACTAATTTGGAGTGAATTTTTTATCATCTAATAAAATATTGATTACAACAATCCACTGAGTGTCTGATATTGTTTTGTTGGTCATACCTTGTATGCAGTCCACCAACAAAAATTGCAGAGAGTTCACTTAGCTTGGGGAGATTTCTATTACATTATTTGGTTGGTGGGATGATAACGACTTTTCGTTGGCTTTTGGAGACATTGCATAATTTTTAAAGTACATATGCATTATCAGACTTAAACAAGGTTGCCTTGCAAAGATTAGCATTCATATGCATCTTTCCAGGTAGGTATGAGTTATTTTCTGAGAAGACTTGGAGGTGGTATAACCATTCTAGGAAGGCATTGAGGTGATGCATGGATGACCATGTGATGCTAGGAAGGTGCTGAGGCAGTGTAGGGATGACGATGTGGTGCAGGGATGGCGATGCGAAGGCTGTTTAGACGGTTCAGAATTCCACCTAGCCACTATTTGTCAGAGCATGATTATTTTTTTCATTTTCGGGAAGGTTGCTTAGACGGTTAAGTGCAAAATGTCATGGATTGTCATTGTCAGGGACAAGGATTGTCAAGGATTAATTCAAGAGCTAAAAACATAGGAAGAGTGAAAAAAATCATTGTATGTAAGGGATTAGTCCAAGAATCCAAATATAAACATTAGGACGAGTGAAAAATAAAACATAAACATTAAGAAGCCAAAGACAAACATTAGGACAAGTGAAAAATAAAACATGGGGAAGAGCGAAGTGCGCAATAAGACCTCAAATCTTATTGTCCAAAGAGATTACAACAAATAGTTTTTTTTAATTATATAAAAAATAAAAAAAATGAGTTTGTTATGTCAAACATTACAGATTCAACAAAAATATATAATCAAACAACAAACTAATGTCAATTCCATATCGAATGCTAGAGTCCCTGGCTTGCCTTCGGCATGGACTAATAATGGGTAGACAATAAGAGAAAAATTCTCACCATGAGACTTTCCTATGTTGTGATGAATAACCCCAAGAAAAACACGACTAAGGCTTTCTGAACAAGCTTTTGTGACCAATGGACTCAAGAAAACAATTCCATAAACTACAAAGTTAGGCCTCCACTTAAACTATGGACTTTTTAAAATTTATTTAAGATCCAAAGGGAAAGAAGAAAGTTTGATGGTTATTTATTTGTATTTTTTAAATTATAAATCCATTACAATAAGTACAATCTTAGCATCATCAATAATCATATTCAACAATAAGTATTATAATGATGTTGAATACGATCATTAATAAGTATAATTTAAACATCATCAATAATTGTTTTTTATTTTTGTAAGTGAGTGTGAGTATCTGTATTACTAAAAAAGACTAATATACAAAAAGAGGAGCTCTCTGGTCTACCAAAAAGGAAACCAGCCCAGGGGTTCCAGAGTTGCGTTCTTTGAGATAGCATAGGGGTATGGCTGGACCACCACATTGGGAAACCGGTCCAGTCCCATCATATTCAGTTTTGACAAGCTAATCTTAACAAAACAAAAAAAAACACAAGACAACAATTAAGACTGACCCAATAATATTCCTGAAGTTTTGCTTGTCGACGCTAGTCTAGGATTATGAGATTCTCATTTCCATCTTTCTCCTTGTCCTTGCTCTCCTCCCTCTGGGCCACCATGTGGGTCTTCCTGATCTGGGTTGATGCTCCATTCCCATCAGCAGGTGTGATGTCCATATGATGGACGCAGCGCAAGTATAAGTGGAATTGGGTAGCCATTCGCTCCAACTTCTCCTTCTGATTCTTCTGGTCCTCTGCAATTTGTTTAGTACTAGCATCCAGGTCGCTGAGGTGACTCAGGATTTTCTTTAGAAAATTTTTTTGGGCCTTGTTACCCTTCCGGCTATCAGCTTTATTTTCTGTGCTCACTTTGCCTATTAACATCTTTGTCCACCATTCCATCTCTATTGTCTTGTGGTAGAGTGTTTCCCTGGACTGCGTGGTCCCTGGGTTCGTTATCCAGTCCGCTTCCCGACTCAGTTCCTCGCAGGCTTTGCCCTGGTGCTTGGATATGATTTCCTTCTCCCATCTGGTGATGGTCACTTGACCCTTCGGGTCGACCAATGCCTGGAAGGTTCCCTTGGCGTCTCGTGCTGCTTGCTCCATTCTTGAAATCTTCCTATGGCTTATCGAATTTTTGTCCATCTGGGTGTTTCTTTTGACATGCATTTTCTTCATACGCACCATCTTGGCTGGCTTTTGGTGTTTCTTTCCCTAAATTCTCCTCCTGTTCCTATCTACCCAGGGGTTCCTTCTTGTCAGGCCCTTGTTTTTGTTGTGTCTTCTTCTGTTTCTCTTTGTCCAACTGCATCTATTCCTCGTGCTTCGCCTCTTGTTAACTCCCCAAATAAATCATTGGTTTTATTTGATTAGTAGATGATAGGTTGGTCCCTAAATTTGATTTTTAAATTTCTGGCAATAAGATTAGAAAGTCTGTTTTTCAAAATAATCCCAAAAGACATGTTGGTTTTGTTTCGATCAAGAAATTGGAAAAACAGCAGGTTTCGGTGGTTTGGGTGAGCCCCCAGCATGCTTATTAACCACCGAAAGTGTTCAGTTTCGTCAGATAAGTGATCGATACAAAAGGCAAGCAACCACCGAAAAGGTTTAAACGGGCAAAAAGAAAGCTCGTGCTTTCGCACGAGCCAGATGTCAAAAATCGTTGCAATGATGAGAAGTTCAAACCGCCGAAAGCTCGTGTTGGGGGAGATGATACTCGTTCGTGGGGTTCAACCGAAAGGTTCTAAACACCTGCGTATTATCCACTGCAATAATCATTTCCAAATCTGCGCCGAGCGGTGATAGCTAGATACGGTTGCATGGAGCTTCCCTCCTTCCCGGTGGCAGATACATTCATCATTATTAACAGGTCATTCGTTCATTTTAAAACTCAAAGTGTTATAATGGAGCCCTAAGATTGCTGAAGATAACTATCAACACGCGATTTTACCAGCAAATCGTGGTTTTCAAATCTTGGTCCCTCTTTCTCGGGCGATTGGCATGGTGTCTTTGAGTTCAACCAGCATTTCGAGTCAAGGAAATCTGATCGGGTTATCGGGTAAGTCTGTAAGCCTTTTCTTGTCAAAAATTTCATAAATACATTTGCCCCCAAAAAGTTGAAGTTTCGGCTTTCCCCGACAGACTGTCATTTAAATGTGGGTCGATATTCTAGCTCATTCATAAATCCTATGCCCTGTCAAACCAATTCACAGTCTGTTCGTAAGTGACATCGACTATATTCTTAGTTCCTAGAACTGTTGTTTCCCGAATACCTGGTTACCTACAGTTTCAGATACAGTTTGCATTCAGTTATGTCAAAAGCCAGTCCTGCATTAAGGTCAGAAGCAGATGGTATGTGGTATTTTGAGGAACGTCCAGAGGTTGCAGAATGCTTTAAACAGGTTGGAGTTTTCTCATATTGTGAGAAATTAACAACCTTCCACCAACAAATTGCTGAGGCATTTGCCCTCTCCTACGATGGCAGGATTGCCAAAATAGGCAGAGAGGATTTCATCATAGACAAAGCATCTATTGCCGAATACACAGGGTTGTCTAGGGCAGGGAATTGCTGGTTCAAAACCTCTTCACCTTCAACTGTTGAATTCAGATCATACCTGTTGCCAGTGCATAAAACATTGACTTGGAAGAAAGATATTCCTATGTCATATCTTGAAACGAAGTGGCAGACCCTTCTGAA